>CM065377.1:68649182-68864182 GCA_033060915.1 Euryodendron excelsum | reverse complement strand
GCATTTAATTTAGTCGAGCGTCCTTTCCAAGATCTAATAATTTTTGACGCAGCGAATCAATAAATCTTAGTTGCTTCGCAAATCAGAGGAATCATACAATTACGAATTTGATATCTAACCCAATAGTAGATTGCAACGAATAATAAACTAGTAGGCTTCCTAGTAATTAAACGAGACAATCATGAAAATAGGCACAGAAGAACATCCGATACTCAAACCATAAATCAAATAATGAAAAAAATTGGGTCTCATAGTTTATTGTTAATTCCGAGGCTTCCATTTCCTCCGACCAAGATTCAAAGTTATGCCACGCAGGAACATAAAGAAAACTCAAAGAAGAAGAGAGAAACGTATGTTTTCTGTTGCTTTTTCCGCCTAGAATAATCTGAAAAACGCTAACTCTAAAAATAAAACAATCCAAACTTTTATAGGCTTTTGAAAATCTGAAACTCTGTAAAACCATTCAAACGCCCTTATAACTGTTCGAACGCATCAGACTACCATTCGAACGGGAAATTTGCTTTCTGTATCTTTCGAACGTACTTCGAACTTGAATTTGGCGTGAACCCATTTGACGTATCATTCGAACGCATCTATAACCGTTCAAACACACTCTTAGACCGTTTGAACGCCCTTCGAATGCTACATTCAATTTAGCTCGAATTTGTCCCTTTTAAGCTAGGATTCTCTTCTTTGGTTTCCATAGCACCCTAAATCAAAATATAAGAATAATGAGTATATTTAGGCACCAAATAAGTATAAAAGACTAAACATTAAGGGAGAAAAATATGACATTTGCATTCTCATCAGCATTCAAAGTCTAATACCGTCACAACATCGACCTCACTTCCAATCGCTAGTCCTTGATGACTATGAGTAAAGGTGAAGAAGAAAATTTCAAGAACTATGCCCTGAGATGGAGAGAAGCCGCTGCACAAGTCAAGTATCTCCAAACCCCCAAGGTCAGGATCCGTCTGTCTATATCTGGAGGAAACCTTCTCGTATCTAGTCACCTGACCCGGTATCTCCTCCTCTGCCTTCATTTCCGCCTCAAAAGCTGCCTTAACCGAGGGGAAGGGGTCGACTGGAGGCCTACTCCCCCGCCCGCTTTGACTAGAAGACACCGGTCCAATGGATCGCTGACTGCTTGGGAGCGACTGAAGCTGCTGACAGAATCAGTCTGAGTTGCCTTCCTAGAACGGCGTCACCTTTCAGAACCGTCATTGCCCGCGTCTGCCATCCTTAAGATCAAGGTAAGAATACCGACATAAGGTAAGTATAACTCAGAAAGGTAAAAGAGATGAGAAATAAGAAAAAGAAAGAAAGAGAAACAATAAAATAAATAAATAAATAATAAAGAATAAAAGGATTTCAAATGATAAGTCAAAATGAATTTCCTACACATTTTGATTTCAAAAATTTCAGTTCCAAGTCAAAATGAATTTCCTACACATTTTGATTTTAAAATTTTAGTTCCAAGTCAAAATAAATTTCCTACACATTTTGATTTTTCAGTTTCAACTCAAAATGAATTTCCTATACATTTTGTCTTCAAAGGTTTTCAACTTCAAGTCAAAATGAATTTTCTAAACATTTTGCCTTCAAATGCCAAGTCAAAACAAATTTTCTACACGTTTTGTCCAAAATTCCAAAATGATTTCCAATTTAAAATCGACTTTCAAATCTCAAAATTTTCCAATCAAAATCCATCCCAAGCTGTTTCTATTCCAATCAAGGTTTTCTAAAACTTCGTCCTCCAAAAAGTTTTCGTCAAACTTAATTCTCAAGTTTTCAATCTTCCAAAATTTCTATTCCTGAGTTTTCCAAAGTCAAAATCCATGTTCAAATCTTGCAAAATATTTTCCTTAAAAGCTTTTATTCAAAATTTCAGTTTTCAAAAGTCTTCCTAAATATTTCTTCCAATAGTTTTAGGTTCTCCTGAGTTTCTCGGGGCCTTCTCCGACGAAAAGGCCCCACCCTCAAGGGTTTTATATCTTTTTCTTTCAAAAATATTTTATTCTAAAACTTTTCCAATTCTTTCCCTAATTTTAAAAATTTTTGGTAGAGTTCCGCTTAAAAATGGTACCTACAACACCCACGACATCAACACAAAATACAAATCATGCACTCCACAACATTACAAACACATAGCACCAACACCCACACACATTTTTTAAATTTCTATATTTTTCAAAAAAGGCTTGTTTTATTTTTCAACAAATCAATGGTTTTCAAAGGTATCCCAAAATTTCTCAAAAATCATTTCAAATGTCTTCTAAAAAATTCCTGTATTTTTCTAAACACTAAACTCTAATAATTTCTCAACTTTCTCAATTTTTTCTATTTTTCTAAGTATTTTTTTATTTTTTAAAAAATAAAAAATTCACTAAGTTTTCAAAAATCACGAAACTTCGCACGACTATTAAACACATTTTTCTAAGGCACACAGTATAAAAATAAGGCCAGAAAACTTAATACCCAAAGCTGTAGGGACAAACCGCCAATTCCTGCAGAAACCCTCTTCACATAATCATGCAAAATCACTCAAATTCAATCAAACAAGCACCAAAATGCAAAAATAGCTTCACCAAAGTGTTCAAAACATATCAAAACATCAATTTCTGCTATTCACTGTCGCGCCCAGATTTTTCGCACTCGAGGAATACACACACAAGCGGGAAAAATGTTGTACTCTCTCGTTAGAACTCACCCTCCCAGAAGAATGAGTGCGACTAGGTTTGAATTGAAAATTTGATTGAATAAAGGGCTTTTGAAAAAGATTTGGAATCGCCACCTAACTTAATTAAGGTGAGTTAGGTCACCTAAAACCTAAGAATAATCCAAAGACTACACTTAAGGTTTTGGAAAACAATTTTGAAAATATCTTCTCAAGTAAGGGTTTTTTAGAAAAACAGGTTGTTTGGCAACTTTTGGAAAACATTTAGCCCTTTTTAGAAAAATAACTCCTTTTGGTCTTTGAAATCAGTGATCTAGGTTCGGAGATTGGTTACGTGTAGGGAAGACGCACTAAGCCATCACCTTACCCCGCCCTTTCGGTACCTACATGTCAATCTACCCTAGATTCAACTATGAGAGTCTTCAACTAACTAATGTTCAACCCTATCCACTTTGAAAAACAATGTTTAGAAAAACATAATGCATGATATGCAAGTGCAATAAAAGAGAAGTTGGAAAATAGATTTGGAAAGAAATTTGAAAAGAAGAATTTGATTTGATTTTAGAAGAGACTTGAAAATACAGAATTGAAATTGGAAAGTTTGAAAAGTAGAAATAGAGATTTGAAAATAGAAATTTGAAATTAGAAATTTGAAAAGAGATTGGAATTTGAGATTTGAAAAACGTGGAGGAATTTAAAATTTGAAAGAAATTGTGACTGCACCTTTGAGGGTTGCCTACGTATCCTTTTGGAGGAATCAGGTCAGTCGTAGTTCAGACAAGAGTCCGATTGAAAATAGAAGAGTTGATTGGAAGAGAGAGATTGAATTGGAATTTGAATTGGAAGATTGAAAGATTGAACTTTGAATAGAGGATTGAAAATTGGAATTTGGAATTTTGGAATCGAAAAAATTGAATTTTGATTTGAAAAGATAGAACTTAGAAGAAAAATTTAGACATGTTTCGCAAAGATGGAGGTTTAGGAAAGATGGAGGTTTAGGAAACCTAGATTTAGGAGAGAGAAGAAACTTAGGAAAGATTTGACTCGGCTTGGAAGATTTAAGAGATTAGGAAAGATTGGATTTAGGAAATGTTTGAATTAGGAAAATGTCCGATTTAGGAAAGTTTCGAATTAGGAAAGTTTCATTTTTGGAAAGTTTCAAAATTAGGAAAGTTTTTGATTTTTTTGAATTAGGAAAGTTTAGAATTTGGAATATTTTGAAATAGGGAAGTTTTGAATTTGGAAAGTTTCGAAAACAAGAAAGTTTTGAAAATAAGAAAGTTTTGAGTTTAGAAAGTTTTGGACTTGGAAAGATTTGAAATTTAGGAAAGTTTAAGAATTTAGAAAGTTTTTAGATTGTGAAAGTCTTAACTTAAGAAAATTTTGAACTTAGAAAGCTTTGAATTTGGAAAGATTTGAAATTTGGAAAGTTTAAGATTTGGAGAGTTTTAGAATTTGAGTTTTAGAAAATCTTAAAATTAGGAAAGGTTTGAATCTAGGGAAAGTTTGAAAACTTAAGTTTGAAAAGTTAAGGTTTGAAAAGAAGATAGAATTAGGAAAGGGTTGAATTTTAAAATTTTAAGAAAGATTTTTATGTTCAAGTTTTGGAAACTTAAGATTTAGGAAAGTGGGAGTTTAGGAAGGATTTGAATTAGGAAAGATTTGGATTAGGAAGGGATTGGATTTTATTTCCAAAAATGGAGGATTGGATTTGGTTTCCTAAATGGAAGATTTGATTTGACAAGGATTTGGAAAGGAGATGTTCTAGAAACCTTAAGATTTGAAAGGCTATAGTTGTGACATAAAAAAGAGGTTTTGGAAATGTGTATAGTTTGGATGTAAAAAACGAGAGGTTTTGGAAACCTAGGTTTGGGGCAAAGTTTGAAAACCATGTTTTTGGGAAGAAAATTAGGGTTTCCTAATTGTGGGTTCTAGGGCTTGACTTGGGCTCTAAGGAAAGAGGATTTTTGGAAAGTGCATTTTTGGAAACGAAGGTTTTCTAGAAGGGAATCCTAGGGAGGAGTTTTTGGAAAGTGAATTTGAAGATAGAGTTTTTGGAAAAAGATTTTAAAGAGAAGGAGTTTTTGGAAAGTGTGTTTTTAGAAACGAAAATTTTAGAAGGAAAATCCTAGAGGAGAGTTTCTAGAAGGAAGATTTTGGAAAGAGAATTTTTTAAAAAGATTTTTGGAAGGAGATTGTTGGAGAGAGTTTTTAGGAAAGTGAATTTAGGGAGTGCTTTTAGAAAGTGAATTTTGAGGAGAAAGAGTTTTTGGAAAGGAGTTGAAAAAGGAAGCTTTGAAAAATAGATTTTGGAGGGAGTTTTTGAAAACAACTTTGGAGAGGAGAGTTTTAGGAAAGTATGTTGAAAGAGAGATTTTTAGGAAGAAATTTTTTGGAAAGAGAGTTTTTTTGGAAAGTATAAAAACGTCTCACTTTCCTAAAGCAATTCTAATCATAAGAAGGCTAGAAACATTTTAAGAAAGTGGTTTTGAAAACAAGGAGATTTGAAAATATGGGCCGTATCGGTCCCTTTAAATGTAACACTTTCCTAAAGCGACCTTAGCCATGGAAAAGCTAGAATCACCCTAGGATTGTGATTTTGAAAAAAAGTTTTGAAAAAGGAGATTTTGATGCAATTTTGAAAACGAGTTTGAAAACGAATTTCGAAAGATGCAAGATCATGATATGCACAATGCAATTTTGGGGTCGTGAACATACAAGGCTAAGGCTTCACCACATAATCAAGGGAGCCGAACCCACGTGGTCTTTGGTTAGACTAGAAGAAAGCTCCCGACACGGTAACTCTCCAATAGCCCAATCCTACACATGGACCGAGAGTCCCCTTGTTTCAAGCATGCAAAGAAAGGGGGGGAAACAGATGGGGGATTAAAATAGAGAAAACCTAAGTGGGTTAGGGGAGAGAAGAGAGAGGGGGAAGTGCGAAAATTTAAATAGAGAACCTACCTTGTATCTTGTTTATTTTGTGCGCTATGCTGTCTTCGGTCTTCAGTCTTCGTCTTGATCTTCATCTTCAATCTTCAAGAGTTGTCTTCAAGCTTTAGATTGCAGCTCTTCAAGTCTTCAAAGGAGGGTTGAAGGCTAGTGTATGAGTGTATGAGGGTGTGTATGAGTGTATGGGGATGTATAGGAGTGTATATGAGGCTAGGGTTTAGGAAAACCTAAGGAAGCTAGGGTTTTGGGAGTGTTCGAGCTCTGTATATCGAATTATATGATTTTTAGGTTGAGTTTGCGGATCCTTTTCATGCTGGAAGAGGCTCTGTATTTATAGAGGGAGGAATACACTGGCGCCTGTTGCAGTGGCGCCAAGCCAAAATTCTTTCTAGCGCCACTCCTAATATTGGCTAGGCGCCACTACTAGTGGCGCCAGCCAATTAGGAAACTATTAAGGTCGGCAAACAACGTATCTTTGACTAGATTTAGGTGCCTGTACTAGTGACTACCATGCAATTTTTAGCCTAGCTTCACTAGGAGTGACTCCGGAAAGTCCGGAAAGGATTTGAATAAGCCGGGAATGACCCGGAAGGCTGGAAAAGAGCAGGAGCACTTAGAATAGTGTCCCGGAAGTATTTGACTTGAAAAGTGAGGATAAGATGGGTTGGAAAGGTTGACCGGGCCTTTAGGGGCAAAACGGTCAATCGGATCGGAAAGCTGCTGGGACGGACTCGGACTGTCCCGGAAGAAGACTTGGGATTTGGAAACATTATTTAGAATGTTCCCAAAGGTTTCCGGTTTGATTCCCAGGGCCAGCATGGTCGAAAAATAAGACCGGCCCACCAGGAGCAAAACGGTCATTTTTGTACCGGGTTTGCCGGAACTGACTCGGAATGATTCGGAAAGGTAAAGAAAGGTTGAGAATACTATAAGAAGTAATCTCAGAGGGTTACCGGTTTGTTACCTAGAGCCGGTGTGGTTCCTGAGGCATTCGGATGCCTAGGGGCAAAAATGGTCATCTTGACCGGAAAGTCTCGGAAAGGTCCAAGGGGGCAGTTTGGTCATTTTTCACCGAAGTGGGCTAACAGACACTGGTGTTGACCTGGGTTTTTCTGCCACTTTGACTGCAGTCGTCGTAACACAGGGGTTTGTTGGCAATTCCCTATCTCGACCTATTTGTGAGTATTTCTGCTACTCTAATAGTTTTGTGAGTAGTTTCGTTACTCGGACCGTCTCGAGGAATAAACTGTCCCGAGAGAAGGATTGGAAAGGGGTCTTACCGTCTTCGAAAAGACGTGCCTGGATTAGAACCGTCTCGAGGAATAAACTGTCTCGAGAGTGGGAATGGAAAGGAAAGGACAATGCCCCTAAGGGCATCTTGGTCATTTTGCCTCTATTTGGGCTTGGCGGGCCTGCGAAGCGATGGACAGACGAGATTTGGACTTAGAAAGTTGGTTTCGATAGAAATACGCCCACAATGACTTGAAAACAAGTCTGGACGGAGTGTAGACTGCCGAGCGGTAAAAAATGGGGTGCTTATATTCACAAGACTCAAACGGAATTCTACACATTAAAATCATCATAAAATCAAAAACTCACCTTTTGAAGTTCTCTGGCGAAATCTTCTCTTCCGGCGACGGTGTCTACTTTTGGCAACCCTTAGTAGTCCATAGGAAATACTCCTTCAATGTCCAAGTCGTTTTCCTCGCAAAAGCTTCTGCACTCTTAGAAAATCTCACAATCCCATGAATGTTCGAACCAGAATTTTTTGGTTTGATTCCAGGCCTCGCGCCACTGCTAGTGGTGCCAATTTCCAATTTCGGGCAATTTTGCCTTTTTCCCGCCAAAACCCCACTTCGAATGCTGTTTGAGCCAAATCTCCATTTTCAAAAATCTCCAAAGTCCGTCCTTCTGACCGCCTCACGATCGAAATGGGACTCTTACTTTCTCGTTTTCTGTCTTTGACAAGCAAAGACAGAAAAAGAGGGGCAACTGTAAGCACCTCATTTTTGTCCTCTCGACAGTCTTCAGTCCGTCTAGACTTGTATTCAAGTCAATATGGACATATTCTAGTTCAAACCAATTTTTTAGACATAATCCAGTCGATCAAATCGCTTCGCGGGCCCGTCCGGCTCAAATAGAGGCAAAATGACCAAAATGCCCTTGGAGCATTATCCGGTCCAATTCCAGTGGGCACACTTTCTCGAAGACGATAAGTTCCCTTTTCAATCCCAATTTCAGTTCAAATCCAATTCCAGTCCAGTTCCAGTTCAAATCAAGTCTGGCATGTCTTTGGAGAAAGTTGATACCTCAAGGCAGTAAGTCCATCTAATTTGGCACATTTTTCGAGAAAAATCTTTAGAACGGTATGTCTCTTCAAACTCGTCGACCGACACGAGACCCTAAGTCCTTGAGATGGTAGAATGGTCCACCTTTGGTGACTGCTAGCCCTCCAATGAAGAATGTCCGTTTTGGCACGCTTGTCGCGCCCCGATTTTTGGGGCGTCCAAGGTCCTTTTGGCTCGGAGACCCTAAAGCACGAAACTCTGTCACTAGAACTCGTCCCCCTAGAAGGACAAGTGCGACTAGGTTTGAAAATTGATTTGACTAAGGGCTTTTTAGAAAAATAGGAGTCGCCACCTAACTTGATAAAGGTAAGTTAGGGCACCTAGAACTAAGCGTTAATCTAAAGATTAAACTTAGAGTTTTTGAAAAAGGTTTTTGAAAACTCCCTCGAGGGTTTTTAGGAAAATAGGTTGTTTGGCAACCTCTTGAAATGTTTAAGCCCTTTTGGAAGATAACTCCATTTTGGTCTTTCAAAAACAGAAATCTAAGGTTCGGGGGATGGTTACGTGTAGGGAAGATATCCTAAGGTCATCGCCCTACCTCGCCCTTTCGGTACCTACATGTCTAATCACCCTTTTGTTTACTCACTAGAATAACCAGTTACCATTTTTCACTTAATATCCACTTTAGAATTTTGAAAACGGGGTTTAGTCATCACTTTTCGGATGGATGATGCATGATGCAAGTTTTTGGAAAAAGTTTGAAAATAATAGAGGTTTTGAAAGAGTTTAGAATAAAAACTTTGAATTGATTGGGATTTTTGAAAAAGGGATTGGGGTTGAAATAAAAGTTATGACCACACCATTTTAGGTTGCCTACGTATCAAGAATCAGGTCATTCGTAGTTCGGGCAAGAGCCCGATGGAAAATAGGCGCATTAGGGCCTTTAGAAGGTTTGAAGACACTTTGAGTCTTTGAAAAAGTTTAAGACACTTTAAGGTCTTTGGAAGAGTTTAAGACACTTTGAGGTCTTTAGAAGTTGAAGACTTTTTGTGGTCTTGGAAAAGCTTAAGACACTTTGAGGTCTTTGGAAATTGAAGACCCTTTGTGGTCTTGGAGTTTTTGACTTGAAATTGAATGGTAGAGTGTTTCTTGAAAATGTTTTTGGATCAACTTGAGGGAGTTTTGGAAAAATGTTTTGACATGTCTCAAGAGAACTTGAAAGTGTTTTTGAAGTCTTGTTTTGAAAACCTTGGAGGCATGTTTTGATGAATTAATTTTTTAAAGTAGTTTTTGGAAAGGGCTAAGGGTTTGGAATCCTAACATGGACAACTTTGGAGGTTGTTCTTAATTTATCACTTCTCCTTGGAATCCCTAGCCATGAGAGGGCTAGGGACATCTTAGGTTTGTGACTCTTTGAAAACATTTTTGGAAAGGTCTTGAAGACGGAATATAAGAACATTTGAAGAGTTTATGGAGTTGTTTTTTTTAAATCAAGAGAGTAGGAGGTTTTGGAAAAACAAGCTATGAGAATAGTTTGAAAATTTGAATGATCATTTAAAAAAGGGTTCAAGAGTTAGAACCTTGAAGTATACTAACCTAGGTTGAGTTAGCCAAGGGTTAGGGGTGACCTAAGGTTAACTAACTTGGGTTAGGTTAACCTAGGGTTAAGATGACCTATGGTTAACTAACTAGGGTAGAGTTAACCTAAGGTGAGTGAACTAGGGTCAAGTTAACCTAGGGTTGGATAACTAGGGTTAAGTTAACCTAGGGTTGGTCAACCATGGTCAAGTTAACCTAGGGTTGGACAACTAGGGTCAAGTTAACCTAGGGTTGGACAACTAGGGTCAAGTTAACCTAGGGTTGGATTGAAAGATGAGTTTGAAGGATTGTTTGATGCACTTTTGGAAAGAGTTTTGAAAACAAGTCATGTTATGCAAAGGACTTTAGTTGATAACCCTTTTTTTTTTTTAAGATCATTTCCATGAAAATTTCGATTCTAGCCAAGAGTATGGTTTATATGGTTGGTGTGTGGAAACTATTCCAAGGAAAGTTTCCTCATGGCCATTATAACCTTTATCTGGATAAGAGTGGGAGTTTCAAAAATCAACACAATGATGGCAATTTTTGAGAGATCATTTTTTATGCAAAGATGGAGTGAGTGCATTTTTGAATGTCATCTTTTGAGAAGGATTTTGAAGGCCATTTTTTAGGGGAAACCTTCCATCAAGAGAGGGTTCATATGGCCAACAAAAGGGAGACCACTCAAGAGAGGGTTCCATGGGGCCATTCCAACCACTACACTTGAAAGAATGGAGATCTTGAAAATTAGAGAAATGGAAAGCAACCTTTATGCAAGTTAAAATGCAATGATGCCAAAATGAAAGTTAGGGGGTTAGTAGGGGCTCTTTTAAGGCATAATTCTAAAATCTCATCCTAAACTTCAAGGGGCCAACTCTTAGAACAATTTTTGAAAGAAATGTAAAACTTGGAAATGGCATAAAATTAAGGGCAATGTAAGCATTGTGAAGCATGACAATAAGCATAAAATGAAGCCAAGGACATAAGACATGATCAATATAGCAATATGCAAGGGGTCATGATTCACATACAAGGCTTTTGGGCTACACCACATAAACAAGGGGCTCCTAGGCCATACTATCTTAAAGTAGGCTGGTGAGAGGTCCCCCTACACGGTGGCTCTCACTTGCTTTCCTCTAGGCATGATCTAAGAGCCCTCTTGGCTCAAGCATGCAAGAAAGGGGGGTTGAAGATGGGGATTAAAATAGAGAATAACCTAAATAGGCTAAGAGGGAGAAGAGAAGAGTGGGGGAGAGCATAAATGTAAAAGGGATACCACCTTTTGCCTTCACTACACTTGTAGTCTTTAATGGATGTCTTGATTGGAGCTTGAGTGACTTCAAGAAGGCTTAGGAGGCTAGAGTGGAGTGTGTAAGCGTGTATGAGGCCTTGTATGTGGAGTGTATAGGCTTAGGAGGGGTAGAATCTAGCCTAAGTGTTGGAGGGGAAGGATATATGTAGAGATTCGAGTTTCTGGAGTGATTTCAGCAGAATGTCGTATCAATTTCGAACTTAGAATATGCAAAGGGGGAGGCCTCTATTTATAGGCAATCTAGAATAGGCCTTGCGCATGTGCTACATGCGCATGGCCAAAATTTGGCCTTGCGCATGTAGGACATGCACAGGTACTGTTCCATTGCCAGAATAACACGTGGCACCCTGTGTACTGGTTAAATCTCAACCGTTGATCGAAAGTTGGTCGATCTGATCAAAATTTGAGTGCATATAGTATACGCTCCATTACCGGGGAAGTTCGTCTAAACTTTGCCTCGATAATTGAGTCAATCGGGAAGGCTTCGGGGGAATCGGTCGTACTTGGGATGTTCTCCTAGTGCTTCCAGTGAGCTTTCATGTTTTCGGAAAATTTAAATTATGTTTGGAGGTGAGTGATATCGTCTTAGGAAGTGTGCCAAAAAGGTCACTTTTGTGGAGCGTCTGTGATACGCTCCAGGGGTGTTTGAAAGTGGCTATTTTCGTTTTGTGTGATCGAGGCCTTTGCGAAGCGATTTATTTGATCGGACCATACCGATGGAAAGTACTCTGAAAATACTTTCAGGAATTCCTAAATTTACGCATTTCTCAAATCGTTTGACGATGCGTTTTGATTAGGGAATCGGAGAAAAAGTCAACCTTGGTGGAGCGTCTGCGAGACACTCCAGGGGTTGCTGAAAGTCATAGTTTGCACACCGTATGATGGAGGGCTTCGGGAGGTGATTTATTCGATTGAACCGTATCGATGGAAAGATCTATGGATGAGCTTTCGAGAATTCCCTGATTTATGCATTTCTCAAGTCAGTTGACGGTGCGTTATAACTAGGGAATCGGGGGAAAAGGCAATTTCGGTAGAGCGTCTACGAGGCGCTCCAAGGAGCTTTTATCACGTCGTGCTAGCTTAGTGTCGTAAGGTGTTCCTTGGGTTAAACAAGGGCGTGTGGTGAAACCCTCCGCTCGAAATCCCAATGCCGGTACTGTTTCGGGGCATTTTCGGGTTTTCAAGGGCAAAACGGTCATTTTGATCGGAGTTGGCTGAAAATGGTCAGGAATGGTTTGGTATGTTGTGTTAAGTGTGTAGGGCTGTTTAGGGATGGTTTTGAGAGAGTCTTTTGCCGTTCAGCAGGGTTTGTGCCGTGCTGAGGCATTCAGGGGCAAAATGGTCATTTTGACCAGAGTGAGCCAAAATAGGACCGGATTTGGACCAAATAGCGTGTGGGGGATGCCTAGTGGTTTAGTAACATTTTGGAAGGATGGACTTATCGTTTTGAGGGATTTTAAACTTTTCCAAAACGTGCCCAGAGGCCCAAGGGGCAAGTTTGGTCATTTTTCACCGAGTCGGGCTGGCAAGAGCCGGTATTGACCTAGGTGTTGGTTCCCGAGACCGCCCGGTCTTGGAAAACTACCTGTCCGGTGTTGGTCCCTAAGAACGCCTAGCCTTAGAGAGCTACCTGTAGGGTGGTGTTGGTTCCTGAGAATGCTTGGTCCCAGAAAGCTACCTAGAAGGGTGGTGTTAGTCTCTGAGAATGCCCGGTCTCGGAGAACTACCAAATGACGGATATTCTACATTGGTGGGCTAGCAGGCGCCAAAAGTGAACCGTCTGGAATTTTGATGAGGTGTTGGTCCCCGAGATCGCCTTATCCCGGGAAGCTACCTGGATGTCGTTGGTTTCTGGGACCGCTCGGTCCGGAAAACTGCCTGAAATAATGGTGCTTATGGCTCCAGCAGGTCCTTGTGGGCCCGAGAAGTGACCAACTGGTTGGATTGGAGATTGTAAGGCTCATCTTGAACCTGCACGTGATGTGGTGTTCGAAGACTACATCCAGTCGGACCGGAGATTGCCGAGCATGCAAAAATGGGGTGCTTACAACGCCTTTTGAGAATGTTGATTCCTCAGGCGATAAGTCCAACTAGCAGCTTCCCGAGATCTGGCAGTCTCTGGAATGATCGTGAACAGTTAGAGTAATGGAAGTACTAGTAAATATTGTTACCGTTAGAGTGGCAGAAACACTCGTAAACAAGTCGACATTGAGAATTGCCAACAAACCCCTATCTCACGGGACCACCGTCAGAGTAATGGAAACACTCAAAACCCAGGTCAACACCAGTGCCTACTAGCCCACTCTGGTGAAAAATGACCAAACTGCCCCTAGGGCCATTTCCGGCACGTTTCTTGAGAAAGTACCTAAGTCCTCAAAATGGTAAGTCCACCCTTCCAGGATCATCCCAAAGATGATCCACGACATGTTTAAGTGCCTTCCAGTCGGTTTCGGGCCAATTTCGAGACCCTCCAGTCAAAATGACCATTTTGCCACTAGGTATCTGAGCGCCCCGGGAACCACACTGGCTCTAGGTATCAAACCGGTAACCTCCTGGGGCTGCTTCTGATAGTATCTCCAACCTCCCGATTCGTTTCTGGGTCATTTCGAGTAAGTTCCATCAAACCTAGTGCAAAATGACCGTTTTGCCCCTAGTGGGCCGGCTGCCTTTACTAACCACACTGGCTCTGGGTATCAAACCAGTAACCTCCTGGAACATTCTAGTTAATATTTTCAAATCTCGAGTCTTCTTCCGGGACATTCCAAGTCCATCCCGGTAGTTTTCTGGCGCGATTAACCGTTTTGCCCCTAATAGACCGGTCAACCCCTCCAACACGTCCTATCATCATTTTTCAAGTCTGTTACCCCTAAGACACTATTCCAAGAGTTCCTGTTCTTTTTTAGCCCTCCAGGCCATTCCTAGTCCATTAAATCATTCCCGAACCTTTCGGAGTCACTTCTAGTGAAGTCAGGCTAAAAATTGCATGGTAGTTAGTAGTATAGGCGCCCAAATCTTTGAAAAGTACGTTGTCTGCCGACCTTAAACATTCCCTAAATGGCTGGCGCCACTAGTAGTGGGGCCAAGCAAAAAAATGGCCTGAGTGGCGCCATTCCTAATGGAACAATGGGTTTTTTGACCTAGCGCCACTGCATTAGGCACCAATTTAGTCTTTTGTCTATAAATACAGAGTCTCTTCCAGCGTGAAAAGGGTCCTCAAACTTAGTCTAAAAACCCTGCTCTTCGATATACAGAGCTCGAAGTCCTTCTAAACCCTAGTTCCCTTTAGGTTCTTCAAACCCTAGCCTCCATATATAATCCCTAGCCTCTATACACTAAATCTTAGCACACATACACTCCTATACACCCATATATGATTCCACTCTAAAAGTGTAATCTTTGTCCCCTAATGAAGTGTTTGATAGCCCCTATATGGGTATTATTATGGACTTTTAGCAATAAATTGATCTAAACTGTTTTTATATCTATATTGCAGGTTTTTGGTGTTAAATTGGTAGAAAAAGGGGGCTTAAAGGAGAGAAGACCGTCCGGACGGTCCGTTCGGACGGAGACATTACCGTTCGGACGGGCAAGTGACCGTTCGGACGGAACGTTCAGACGGGCGAATCACCGTTTGGACGGTGCGACGGAAATTGCCGTTCCAGAGTCTATGTTTCCCGTTCAAAGCCGTTCCAGAAGCGTTATTTTCCGTCCAAAGCCGTTCCAGAGGCGTTATTTTCCGTCCAAAGCCGTTCCAGAGTCGTCATTTTCCGTTCGAAGAATTACAAAGCCGAATTTCCTCGTTCGAATACCGTCTGAACGGTGAAATAACCGTCCGAACGGTTATGGCACCGTCCGGACGGTGCGTCCGGACGCATATCGGACGCACTTAAAACGCACTTCGGACGGTGAGCGCAGATTTGCCCTACAACCCAGTAGTCGAAGAAAAGGAGGGAGATCAGATTTTAGGTTTTGGGAGCTGCGGGTAGAGAAGAGAAAATAGGGTAAAGTCTTGTATTTTGCTTAGATTCAATCTACTTTGTTGTATTTAGGGCTTTTGGAGGTATTTAGATAGGTTTCTTGGGTTGATTTAGTGTAAACTCTCATATTCTCTACATTTCAATATGTATACCCTTTTGAGTTAAAATCAAGATGTGGTTTCTACACTTGGGAAAGCTTTCTACCATGGATTCTTCAAGCTAAACTCATAGTTTGGGAGCAAATGTGAAGATCTACTAAGGAATGGATGGAAAATGAAAGGGGAGTTCTTGAATCTCATTGAATATCTTGTTTACGTATTTTTCTCTAATTATGTTGGAATTAATTTGTGTAGAAATCTTAGATCTATAATCATAGTTAATAACATGTGATTTATTTCCTAAGAACCCATAAATTAGAAAAAAAAACTTAATTCCAAAATAATTAGAGAGCCCTAAAATTTCAAAGCTAAATCTTCCGAATCAAGGGCCTTTGGACGGTTCTTGATTCGAGTTAACCGAAACTCCCCATTTCAAATTCCATGCTAGAATTGGTAGATTAGAACATTTGAACCCAAACCCCCTTCTCTAATCAAGTTAAATCTCTTTTCGTGTTCATTTAGAATTTCGGTTAACTTACGAGTTGAGTTAGTATTAAGTGTGGTTGTTGTAGTAGAATTTACTCAATTGTCAATTCACTTTAGCTAGAAGTAAGTTGTAAGTTTAAATTTCAATTTTAATTGCTTGCCTAGTTGTTAGTAAATCAAACCCTCAAACACCAAAACATTTTCGGTCAAATTTTAGCTAGCATAGCAATTGATTTCACTCTCGGTTTGTGGTTGCAATCTGAACATATTTCAAAAGTCTAATCATTCATATTACTAAATTTGCACATGTCTCTTGGGAGAACACGATAGTGGGAGTACCCCACTTAAACTACAAGCACCCCCATCGCGGTGAGCGTGGAAGGGACGAGTCAATATACTAGCCTCCAAAACCTCCATTGAAGACTTGAAGTGCTGTAACTTGGAAGTTCTCGAAGACTAAGCTAAAGCAAGTTCTCGAAGACCGAAGTAAAGCAAAGCAAAGCAAGCAAACAAAACAAAGAAGACATAAGGTAGACTTCCTATTTACGTTTACGTAATTCCCCTCCCACCCCCCCCACCCCCCCACCCCCTCTCTCTCTCTTCTCTTTCCTAACCCACTTGGATTTTCTTCTATTTTAATCCTCATCTTCTACCCCCCATTTCTTGCATGCTTGAAACAACGGACTCCCCGGTTTATGTGTAGGATTAGGCTATTGTAAGTCACCGTGTCGAGGGCTTTCTCTTAGTCTAACCCGAGACCACGTGGGTTCGTCCCCCTTGATTATGTGATAAAGTCTTTAATCTTGTATGCTCACGACCCCAACTTGTATTGTGCATATCATGATCATGCATCTTCCCAAAACTTGCATCAAATCTTCTTTGTTTTCAAAATCACAATCCTATGGTGATTCTTTGTTTTTCATTGTTAGGGTTACTTTAGGAAAGTGTTACATTTAAAATGATTTTCATGGTCCATCTTTTCAAATCTTTATTGTTTTCAAAATCACAATCCTAGAATGGTTCTAATTTTCTTATGGTTAGAATCATTTTAGGAAACTGAGTTATTTTTAAAGGCTTGCAAAAGTCCACATTCAAATCCCTTTTCCAAATTTGCTTTTCAAACTTACTTTCCAAAACCTCTTTTTTAAATCCTCTCCAAAATCTATTTTCACATCTACTTTCTAAAATCTGTTCTCCAATATATTTTCTAAAAAACTCTCTCCAATCTTCTTTTCAAAATTGCTTTATAAAAATTTTCTTCAAAAGAAAACTTACTTTCTTAAAAACTCTTTTCAAATTCCTTCCCAAAAGCTCTCTTGAAAAATTCACTTTCTAAAAACACACTCTTCAAGTTTCCTTCCTAGAAACTCCCTTCAAAATTCTACTTTCCAAAAAATTTCTTTTTCTTAGAGTCCAAGTTAAACCCTAGAGCCAATAGTTAGGAAGTCCTAATTTTCTTTCCTAAAACATAATTTTCAATCTTGACTCAAAACCTAAGTTTCCAAAACCTCCTTTTTAGATCAAAACCATCAATTTCTAAAACCTATATTCTACATCAAATCATAGACTTCCAAATATAGGATTTCTAAAACTTTCCCTTCTCATTCCATTCAGGAAAGTAGATTCAATCCTTCATTTTTTTAAACAAAATCAAATCGTCTCTTTTTGTAAATAAAAATCTAATCTTTCATTTTAGGAAATATAAATCAAATCTTTCCTAATTCCATACCTTTCCAAATCTTAACTTTCTAAAGTCTAAATTTTTCAATCTTTCTTAAACTCAAATCTTTTCTAAACGCCAAGGATTTCTAAAACTCACACTTTCAAACCTTTTCCAATTTCGAACTTTCCATTCCAAATCTTTCCAAAATTCTAAACTTTCTAAATTCCAAATCTTTTTTAAATCAAACTTTTCTTAATTCAACTTTTTCCAAAAATCAACTCTTTCTTAAAAAGAAACATTCCAATTTTAATTCTTTCCTACAATGAAACTTTCCTAACTTGGAACTTTCCTAAAATGAGAGCTTTCCTATTTTGAAACTTTCCTTATTTGAAGATTTCCTAAATCCAATCTTTCTTAAATTCCAACTTTCCTAATCTTCTAATCCAAATTCTAACTCAAACTCTTTTTTTTTTTTAAGTCAAACCTTCTATTTTCACGAGTTCTTGTGTGAACTACGACTGACCTGATTCCCAAAAAAGGGATACATAGGCAACCCTCACGGATGCGGTCATAACTGTTTTCAAATTTCAAATTCCATAACCTTTTTCAAACTTCTAATTTCATAACTTTTCTTAAACTTTCAAATCCAAAAATCTATTCTCAAATTTCTATTTCCAATTCTTTCTTTCAAAATCAAATCAAGTTATTTTCAAAGCTATTTTCAAAAATCAAAGTCCTTTCTTGCACTTACATATCATGCATCATGTCAAATTTCTTTTCAAAGTTCTTTTCCAAAGTAGATAGTTTTGGACATTTATTAACCAAAGATTCCGAGTGAGTGAACCTAGGGTGAAGAGACATGTAGGTACCGCAAGGGCGGGGTAGGGTGATGGCTTAGTACGTCTTCTCTGTACGTAACCAACCTTCAAACTTAGGATCACTGTTTTCAAAGACTAAATGGAGTTATTTTCAAAAAGGGGCTTACATTTTTCCAAAGGTTACTAAACAACCTCTTTTTTTAAAAACCCTCTCTTGAGGAAATATTTTCAAAAAAATCTTTTTCAAAAACCCTAAGTGTAATATTTGGATTGTGCTTAGCTTTTAGGTGATCTAACTCACCTTAACCAAGTTAGATGGCGACTCCAAATGTTTTTCAAAAGCCCTTTATTCAAATCAATTTTTAATTCAAACCTAGTCACACTCGTCCTTCTAGGAGGATGAGTTCTAATGAGAGAGTACTGTGTTTTTTTCACTTGTCTTTTTCAGGTGCGAAAAATCGAGGTGCGACACAGTCTCATCATCATCCATCTTATTCGGAGTTTGTCCTGCATCATCAACCACAACATTAGTAGATTCCATGACAGTCAATGTATTTAAATTATATACCCTATAAGCATGACTATTTAAGAAGTAACCTAGAAAAATACCTTCATCACTTTCAGAGTCATATTTTCCTAAATGTTCTGTCTTTTAGAATATAGCATTTACTCCCAAATACACGAAAGCACTTTAAATTAGGTTTCTTACCATTCCATACCTCATATGGTGTTTGCATGGTACCTAGCCTCAAGTACACTCAATTTATAATATAGCAAGCTATACTTACCGCTTCGGCCCAAAATTTTTAGAGAAATGTTCTTACCATGCAACATGACACAAGCCATTTCTTGTACCACTCAGTCCTTTTTTTCTACCACTCCATTTTGTTGTGGAGTTTTAGGTGCAGAAACTCGTGTTTAATCCCTTGCTCATTATAGAAATCTGCATACTCGTTGTTTCCAAACTCTCTTCCATGCTAGGTGCAAATTCTTTTGATGCTCCCAATCTTTATGCCTTTTTTCTATTTGAAGTTTCAGGTATAGGGATTTAAAAGCAGGAAATGTGTTAGATTTTTCCTTCAAAAACTGTACCCATGAGTAACAAGAAAAATCATCAACAGTAAGAAAAATATACTTCTTACCACCTATGCTCTCGGTTCTTGTAAGACCCATGAGATCCATATGTACTAACTCTAAGGTATGGGTTGTGGTAAGATGTTTAGCCTTTTTGTATGCAGTTCTTACTTGTTTCCTTAACTGATATGGACCACATACTTTGTTTGAGGATTTCTTTAATAGGGGTAACCAACTTACAAGTTCTAATTGTGACAGTCTAGAAAGGTCCTTGTAGTTTACATGGCCAAGTCGGTCATGCCATAATTCAACATCATCAGATATAGCAAAATTGCACACAACATTACTTTCAGGAACTATGCCATAACAATTATTAGATGTCATAATCCCTTTCATAACCAGTTCTCCATCTTTTGTCAAAAAGGTGTATTTCTTTTTAAAAAACAAAACTTGTTTGTCAGAATCATGTATTTGACTAATGTTGATTAAATTTGCTTTTAAGCCATCAACCAAGAGGACATCTTCTAGTTGGGGAATACTAAGAGCTGACACACAACCCCTACCTATCACTTTGGAGGTGCTTCCATCTCCAAAGGTAACAATGCCACCATTACTCTCTTTAATAGAGATGAATAGTGTCATGTTTCCACACATGTGACGTGAGCACCCATTATCAAGATACCACATGGTATGATTCTGGGCCTTCATTGTTGTGTGTACAACTTGACACCTATAGTCTAACCTTCTTATTCATATTTTCTTTGTTTTTGGTTTGGTCTGAATTGGTGTTCTCCTAGGTAGTGTTGTAGCATTCTGGTTCACCACAAACCTTTGTTTGAACTGTCTTGGTGGTGGAACTCGCATAGCTTGTGAGAGTACATTAAACATATTGCTTGTAAAATTATACTCATTCCTAGGCTACTGGAATTCATTAGCTCTAGTCTTGATGTAGTCAACTGATAAACCATAGAGCTTATGACATTGAGGCCAATGTGACCTCGAATCCCACAATAGTGACAAATGGGGATAAACTCATGTGGTGATGGTGACCAGTAGGATTTAGGTCTAGAATTAACTGGTTTAAAATTCTAAAAAGTAACATACCTATTTGGTTGTTTTCTTTTCAATTTTGGCACATTACCTTTTGGCTTAGCTGTAAGAGGCTTAATTTATGGCTTCTCAACCATTTGAGATTTCTTGCTTATCTCCTCCATATAGCTGGTTCCACTTCAGTCACCACAAATCTTCTATGCATCTGTCATCTGGTGAAGTTTCTCCAAACCTACATTCATCTTTTTCACACAATCTTGAGTTTTAGCCAAATCAGACTTAAGAGAAGCAATCTTACGAACATGTAATTTTTTCTTTTTAAGATAAGCATGCAATTCTTTCTTAAGTCCTAAATTCTTGTTAGTAAGAGTCAATATATGTGCTTTTAGTTGGCTAACTAAGGCAACATATTCAGAAACTTTATGATGAAGCATCTCTTTTTCCTTTTCAACTATTCTAAGTTTAACCATCACATCAAGTTTACACTTTTCAAGTTTGAGACATTGTTTATGTAATTCAAAGTGAGAAAATTTATATTTTTTTCTTTTCTTCCAGACTCACTCTAAGATTCATTTTAAGAGTCATTGGACTTTTCCGACTTCTCACTCTTATTGTCACCATCAGACTCAAGAGTTTCTACAAGATCAGAGAGAGAAGCAATGAATGCAGTGTAGTTACACTCTTCCTCATCAGATTCAGACTCATCAGAGTCGCCAGATTCACTACTATCTTCCCTAGAGCAAGAACAATGACTCCTTTCTTTTTCTTTTTATTAGGACACTCGTGTGTTATATGTCCTGATCCATGGCCCTCATAACACTAAACGCCTTAGGGTTAGGGATTTTTATTTGACTTTTGATCCCCTTTGTATCTTAATCTCAATTTTTCACCCCCATTATTCCTTTTGTTAAACACCCCTATGCTCTTACCCTTTTTATACTTAAGAAATTTCTTAAATTTCTTAACCATTAAGGCCATCTCATCTAAGTCAAAATCAATTTCATCCTCGTCATGTTCAACCCTATGGTCTTGAGACGATTTTAATGCAATGCTCTTATTTTCTTGGGTTGACGGTTGTTTAGTTCAAAGTTTATAGAGAGCCAACAAGTTCTTCTACACGTATGTAGTCAACATTCTTGCTCTCTTTTATAGTTGTTGCTTTAGCCTGGAATCTCTCAAGCAGTGACCTTAAAATTTTTCTAACAATTTTTTTCTCTAGAATTCTCTCCCCTAGATTAAAGCTAGTGTTGACCACATCACTTAATTTGGCATAGAACACATCATTTCATTCTTTTCCATCCTGAATGCTTCAAAAGTAGTGGTAAGTCTCTGCCATTTCAATGGCTTGAACCCAGGGGTACCCTCATGGGTTATCTCAAGGATATCTCATGCTTCCTTTGCATTTTCACAATTGAAAACTCTCCTAAATTCTTCAAGTGTGATAGCACTGTAGATTGCATTAACGGCCTTGCTATTCCAGTTGGAATTAGCAGAGTCAGTCGCATCCCATTGTTCATAGGTCTTAGGGGCAGTCACATTAGCGACAGTGGTATTGGGAACATTATAGCCGTTTATCACAGCTAACCAAGCCCTTTCATCAATAGATTTGATGAATGCTCTCATTCGAGCCTTCTAGTAAGGGTAGTTAGAGCCATCTAAAAGGGGTGGTCTTACAAAGGACAGTCCTTGTTTTGATAATTCCATGAACATGAAAAAACAAGATCATACTAAAATAAGAAACATGGCAGTGACTCACTCTGATACCAATTGAAATTCCATATTGGATAGAATTACGCCTAACCCTTTCACCTATGTGCTAAGTATACGCAATGCAAGAAATCTCACAACAATAAAATAAAGACACAAGGATTATCGTGGAAACACAAACTTAGAAAAAAATTACGTCCAGCAAACCAAGTACTAAAATAGAGCAGTTTACACAAACACAATTTATAACCAATAACAATTGAACTCCATGATCGTCGTTCGAATCCACATGAACTCCAGTCAAAGCCTGCTTGCTTGACTCCTCGAGTTTTTGCTCTTCGTGCCTTGTTTCAACACTGAATCTGCACGGTGTTTTCGTCTTCAGAATCCTCCAAAGACAATCTCTAGACGTTCTTCAGTTTTGAATCAAATAGTGAAGATACTTACGTATTGATGATCTTAGACAATCAAACCTTCACCTTCTCTCTCTAGTTAACTCTAATGTTCAATTTTGTATGTATTTCACAATATCAGAGTTCTAACCTGTAAGTAATTCTTTTTGTGTTCTTATAGCCCTACTCAAAACATCAGGAAGATTGGCTGGAACTACCTCCTAATTGGCTGTAGAAATCCAGGCCAAAGAGTCATTCTCAGATGGGAGAGTAATTCACCTTCAAATTGAAACTTGCCTTATCACTCGAGCAGATTGGGTATCTCAAGCAACATTTCGCTCAAGTTAACATCGAGCAATGTTCGATCGATAGCCTCTGGAATTTTTCTTCTTGATGACCGAAAACCGTTGGCTCGAGCGATCTTCAAGCGATATCTACTGGAATTTTTCATCTTGCAAGTCTTGACCAATGCACTCAAGCGATGTATACCCTGTTGAGCTGATTGATACTTTTGAACCTAATTTTACAAGAAACGAATCCTAACATAAAACTCAATCTGGACAAGCACACAAATCACCATTACAAACCTAACAATTTTAATTTCTAATTTTTAACCTTAGTATAAGGTGAAATTTCAAATTTTAACCTTAAAAGAAATCGGATCAATGTTCACATGGTTGTATCAATTGGAGAGAGAGAGAGAGAGAGAGAGAGAGAGAGAGTACTGCAACCGTCCTTGCCTGCATTGATCAACATTAATCACCCCATCACTTTTTTTTCAAAAAATTTTGAGGGAAAAAAATTCTTGATTTGAATATTTTACAAAAATATATAGGACTTATCATGAATACTACTATTATAATGACCCTCACACTGTGACTATCCTATGAAAAAATTTATTGGGAGACAAGCAGGGGAGAGAAATCACTAAAAACCTCTCTATTTTGGTCACCGTGTGATCCGACGACTCTTTAGAACATCGGACAATGGAACCATTGCCCCTGAGTTTTTGTAAATCCCTTTAATGGCTCTCTATTCCATAAGTGTTTCTACAATGTAGAATGGAATGACCCCAAATATTTGAGACATTACATTATAAATCACTTTTACTGATGTGATTTTATACAAGATTTAAATGGCCCCAAACATTTCAAATATTACATAATAAAATAAATTTCAATGATTTGATTTTATACAAGATATAAATGCCATTTGTTGCTAGACTTTATTTACGTAAATTATTTTTTTTTTTGGGTACAATAAAAGGTGGTGTAGATATGGTACTCAAACACCTCAGTTAGGACACATTGCCCCTTAGCTCACTCTAAGCATCTAATGCCTTAGCAGGTACACCAAAGGTCCTCAGACTTTAGGAAGTATGGTGGAGGCTGAGGTGGTAGAGTTGGCTCCAACATGTCCCTATGGGGTCTCGAACCCAGGCTTCGACCCACTAAATTTGAGATTCCACCACTAAACCAAAGACCTGTTCGTATTTACATAAAATATAATAATCAATAAAATGCCTTAAAGTGAAAATACAGTAAGGCAACATTTGTTTGCAAAATAAGAAAATGGAGGATAAGTAATATTGTGGAATTAGGAAGGTGGTGATGAATAATAAGTAATATTATGATGTGATGGAAAATTACTCATACTATATTTGATTAAAGGTAAGATAAGAAATAGGATAAGTAATTCTAACATATATTTTATAGCAACAAAATAAATATTAATATGATAGTTATATAACATGAGTATAATATATATATATACATATATAATAATGTGAAGCGTATCTCGACCCCATGGATATATCTCGACCCCATGTGAGATTGTTTATCCTTCAAATTTTTTTTTCCAAACATGAAATTAGGTTCACCTCATATATTATATATCTCCTAACAAACATGGCATACGGTGCTAATTATATAGCTTTTGAGCTATATGAAATAATAACAAAAAAATAATAAGAAATAGCTGCTATAGATGTTTTTGTTTTCCTGTTTTATAAAATATATGTATCATTCAAATTACTTATTTTATCATACCACCGACTTGAATGGTCCTTCCTACCTTACGTCGGCGTTGGAGAGAGCAAAGGTAGTTTAACCAATCAGTGCCACATGGCTTTAGAGAAACGTGCCGTCGACGAACACCCCTACCCAACCCACCGACTGCCTCTAATAAGCCTAAATTCTAATAACGTCGAGGTTTCCTTCTTGGACTCGGCATTTCAAGTCTTAACGCGGCGTGTCCTCCAAAACACGCCAAGCCCAGCTGTCCACCCTTTCTGCCTCTCCACACCCCTATACATGCATACCTACATTGATACGTATACCCTCTATATTGTTATATATATCTCCCTCCACAACACCTTAGGGTGTATCGTGTCTCAATCTCTACTCTCTTCGCATTCCTCCTTAGGGTTTCTCTCTGTCTCTCTAGATCACCAGATTTTTATATCTCTTTATATATCAGCTATATGCAATGGCAAACATGAGCTCATTCAAGGCTTTGGTGATCTTCTTCATCGTCGCGGTCTTCTCCGCTGCTGCATCGGCGCAAGACTTCGGGATGGCTCCGGCACCAGCTCCGGGCGTGGACACTGGATCGGCATACTCATTGCCCATCTCTGGAGCGATCGTGTGCTCCTCGGTGGTTTTGTCTTTGTTCGCTCTCATGAAGCATTAGATCTCCGATTCTTTGATTCATTGATACACATACACATATACATATATTACATATTCACAGATATAGGCGAGTGTTTGTTGGAGTATTGTTATGGATGGAGTGTGAGAGATTCTTCATTTATTTATTATCTTACCCAAATATTTGTTTTTGTAATTTAGGTTACCGATGGAAATAAAAGTTTGATTTTTAATATACTCGTTCATGTCATTCATGGATTTCTCATAGATGGTCCATTATATATATATATATATATATATTTATTTATGCATTGAGATTGTTGGAGCCAAATTTATTTTTCTCTTGTTCAAAAACTTACTTGAAGATGTAATCAAATTAGAAAAAAAACGAGAACATCGAGTGTATAACTAATGCTTAATCCTTATCATCATGCATGTTCTGAACCAATTCAGGTGATGGATAATCACGTTGTTTAAGTGCTTAATCACAAGAAGTTTTCGTGAATGTTCTATATTAAGAATACAATTGTTGCTTAGTCGGGTGTATAATTGTTGATTATTGGATATTAAGAGATATGCCGACGCCGTGAAAACAAATTTTGAACTATCTACGACTAAAAGCATGATGGTTAGCTTAACCTAAGATGCATCAAATGCTACCAGGATAATTCAGTACAATTGTTTGCAAACATAGCAATACAATTGTTTGCAAACATAGCAATGCATATGGATGCTATAAAACAGTTCTTCAAGAACTGTCAAATATTCATTATATTAATTTTTCTAAAACAATTAGAAGTTGATATTCTAGATCACTCAAGACTTTATTGATAGTACAGAATCAAATAGAATACAACATGACATTTGAAAATTTACCAATACTTTTCTTCCTAGAGCATGATATTTGAAGATTTACCTATACTTTTCTTCCTTCTATTTTCTCTCTATTCTTTCTTTATTTTTTGTTGTACCTTGAACTATTTCTAGGCCTCTATATTTATACTAATTTGGAGACATCAATGAGGGAGTTGAGTCGGCAACATTTGAGGCAGCAATAATTGTTAGCCGCCTAAGGTCATCCATATCCATCCATTACATAATACTCCCCCTTGGATGAACGCAAAATAGTACAATATATGTTTTTTAGGTATGTTAAATTGCCTCATTAAAACCTTGCTAGGAAAACCCAGTGAGAAAAAAATTTAATAAAGGAAAAATAGTATTGTGCTTAACTCCCCCTGCACAATAAGAATTTTGTTTGATTTATGAAAGATTTCTAAGACGGGGCATACCAATATCATGCACAAGTTTCTCAAATGTTGCAGTTGGTAGTGGTTTAGTAAATAAGTCAGCTAAATTATCCCTTGAATATGTTTTTTTTTGTCACATTTGATGTAGCCTCCCTTAATCTCTGCAATACATGCGAAATTACCTTTGTATAATATCGTCGAGGTATCTTTGATTGTAGATCATTCACAACTTTTTTGAATATGTTGAATCATAGATCTCAACCAGATGCACTCCTAGCTTGCTTTATGAATTGCAATTATCTTGGAATGATTTGTGCTTGATCTACTTAACACACCTAAGAGTAGGTGCCACAAAATAGTACATAATAAAAATAACCTGGTAAGACTGGGGTTGAATCACAGAGAACGAATGTAGTAGTTAAAACCGGATGACAAACGTAATCAAAGGAAAAATAAATTTTTTTTGTAGTTTTGAGATAAAGGTTGCTAAACTAGACATTAACATAAACATAATAAAATAAAATAGTCTTGGATTACTTGATTCAATCAGTTGACTTACTTGGGAATAATCAATACAGATTTAGCAACTGTCGATCGTTTAGCCTACTCGAACCTTATAAATTAGCAGATAGATATATTCAAAATAATGAATCACTAGATTTTAACGTAAAATCATGAAACCATCACCATCGACTCATAAACACTTGACAATACTTTATCAGGGCATAAATGTAACAAGCATAATTAAAGGCACATGTTTTCAAATGTTCTAGCTTAGAAACTTATTCAATTAAAATCAAAGACCCTCGCCATCGATTTGCATATACTGGTTGATTTGTCAAGGCATAATGTATTACAAACATAATTAAAAGTCTAAGTTTTTTAAAGGAACAAAACATCAATTATTCATGAATATATCTCGATCCATTCCGGATTATGATTAAGGGCCTTAGGTCCTCATCAGAGGTTTCACATAAAAAACATACAGGACAGAGTACCCACATAAAATATACAAGTCTCCGAAAAGTGTAGAGTAAACCAACATCTACTTTACTTTTACACTACTCCTGTATTAATTACACTACTCCTAAACTTAATCTGATCTAAACTCACACGAAACTATTACGTGCATAAAGTATACGTGTACGTGGCCAAGCATATAATATACCAAACATGTGCAAAAATACTAGTTTTCAAATGAATCTAGAATGAAAAGACAGACTTAATCGATCATCCCAATTCAGTCAAGCGATTTTTCTAATTGGCTCCAAAAACAAAACTAACTACTAATATTGAAAAGTCTTAACATGAAGGAAAAAAAATTTTATAAATAAAAAGGTTTAATATAAAACAACAAACATAAAAGGAAGAAAAATAAACCCCCAGGAGAGAAATCTCGGGCAAAGGCCGGACTCTCCCCCTAGCTCTCTCTCTCTCTCTCTCTCTCTCTCTCTTACCTCCTCCCCCTTTCCTTAGTCTTGGTGTTGCTATTTATAGATTCACAAGATGAAGTCATCCATTCTCTACAATGATGCATTATTCCTTTGTTTAATTATTAATTTCTTCTTTTGTCTACTTTCCATGTCAATTGCCATGTGAGTTGCCTAGCTTTTTTCCATATCAATTGCCTTCTTTTCATGTGAGTTTGTTCCCTCTTTTATCTAAAAACAAAAACATAGGTTGCTTGTTTTGGTGGAGTTGTTGAAAAATAGATATTTGCCCATGTGGGTGGGCTCCAATTAATGAAAACTTCTTTCTTTCCATGTGGGTTTGCTCCATCTTTTATCTAAAAGCCTACAAAATGCTCAACAAAATTTATTAGGATTAAAAGTAAATTAATAAAAACTATTTATAATTATTTTAATGCTAACAAACACAAAGTTAGGACCTTGTAATTACACTTTTACAATTTGAAGAAGTTGCAGTTAATGTTTGCTTCATATATCGCCATGATAAAGCAGTGTTACCATAAGTAAACACATACCCTGTTTGAGACTAAGTTTTATGTGAATCAGAAAGGTAACTAACGTTTGCATAGCCAATTAATTCAGATTGTGACTCCTTTAAATGAAATAAACTCATATCAGTTGTCCCTCGTAGATAACACAATATATGCTTAATTCCTTTTCAATACCTTTGTGTTGGTGCAGAATTATATCTTGCCAATAAGTTAATGGAGAAGGCTACATCATGTCTTGTACAATTAGCAATGTATATAAGAACACCGATTGCACTAAGATATAGTACTTCAAGACCAAGAATTTTTTCACTATCTTCTCGAGGACAAAAATGATCTTTCTGTGTATTTAGTGATTGGACAACCATTGGACAACTTAATGGATGAGTTTTGTCCATCTAAAACTACTTTAAAACCTTTTTAGCATGTGCCGATTAATAAACAAAAATTCCAGTTGATAAGTGCTAAAATTGTAGTCTAAGACAAAATTTTGTTCTCTCAAGATCTTTCATTTCAAACTACTCTTTTAAATAATTAACAGCTTCAATAATCTCTTCAGGAGTTTTGATAATATTCAAAACATCAAGATAGACTGCAATAACAACAAATTCGAATTCTGATTTCTTAATAAAAATATATGGACAAATTACATGGTTCATATATCCTTCTTTCAAGAGATACACTTAGACGATTGTACCACATGCGACTAGATTGTTTTAACCCGTATAAAGACTGATGAAACTTAATAAAATATAAGCTATGGGGTTTTAAGATGTATGCTTCCTTCAGCCCATTTAAACCTTTCTGGTATTTTAATATATATATCATTTTCTAATTCTCCATATAAGTAGGCTGTCACTATGTCCATTAGATGCATATCTAATCCTTTAGAGATTGTCAAGCTAATCAAGAATCTAATTGTAATTGCATCCATTTTAGAGAGTAAGTCTCATCATAATTAATACTTGGTCTCTGCGAGTAACCTTATGCTACGAGTCGTGATTTATATCATACTATTTTATTTTTCTCGTTTTGCTTTCTTACAAATACCCATTTATATCCAACTAGTTTTTATAGTTTCAGGTGTTTGGACTACAAGTTCAAATACTTTACATTGTGCTAATAAGTTTAACTCTGCTTTGATTGCATCTTTTCATTTTGGTCAATCATTTCTTTGTCAACATTCATCGATTGTCTGTGGTTCACTCTCTTCATTACTTTTGGTAATATTAAGAGCCACTTTAAATAAAGATATATTATCAACAACCGTTCTATTTCTATTCTAGGCTTTTTCTATATTTATATAACTTGTTGAGATCTCATTATTTTTAAGTATTTTCGTTTACAGGAGATATCTTTTCAGAATGTTCTTCTTATAGGAATTCCTTTTTAGAAAGTTTAGATATTATAGTTTCTTTAGGAGCAACAACTTACTTATACATTTTTCCTTATGTCTTCTTTTTTTTTTTCTAGGAATAGCGTCTTTTACAATAATAGGCCTCCCACGCTTCAAGCGCACTTTAGATTCATTTGATGATGTACTAGTATATTGTCCTATAGAGACATCAATACGTGTTGAAGTATTAACAACTGGTATATGTGATTTTGTCACCCTTTTTGTGTAGGTGAACGCATCAGGCAATTGATTTGCGATTATCTGTAAATGAATTATTCTGTAAATTTTTTATTCACATTGACTTGTTCGAGTATCAATATGAGATAGTACTGAAACGTTCCAACTAATCTCTCATTGATTTTTTAATTGCTTCTTTTCTCCTCATAATGATGAGAAAGCTAACTCATCAAAATGACAATTCTCAAAACATGCCTTGAAGACATCACCTGTTAAGGATTTCAAATATCTAATAATATATGGAGAATCAAAACCAACATAAATTCCAATTCGACGCTAGGAACCCATTTTAATACACTGTAGGGGTGAAATTAGAACATATACAGCACAACCAAAACTTATTTTGTTGTTGACCATTAACAAGTTGTAATGGTGAGTATTGATAATAAGCAGTTGGTCGTACATGTACTAATGATACAACACCAACAAAAATAGGTAATTTTATTTTTATAAGTAAAGGTTCAAACAATTAACTAAAGTCGTTTTATAAAAGATTCTGCAAGACCATTTTGTGTGTGTGTGTGTGTGTGTGTGTGTGTGTGTGTGTGTGTGTGTGTGTGTGTGTGAGTAATTGAGTGTTCAATATCAATTCATATTGACATGCAATAATCATCAAAGGCTTGAGAGGTAAATTCTCTAGCATTATCTAGTCGTGTTGACTTAATCGAGTAATCTGAAAACTATACCCGTAATCTAATAATCTGAGTAAGAAGTCTAACAAAAGCAATATTACTGGTAAAAAGTAAATAAACATATGACCACCGTATAAACAAATCTATTAAAACCATAAAATAATGAAATAGTTCACATAGGGGATATATTGGTTCACAAATATTTTCTTAAATTCTTTGTAAAAATGATGGGGATTCAACAACTATTTTTGAAGAAGATGGCCTGGCAATTAATTTTCTTTGTGAACAAGCGGCACATGTATTATCATTTGACAAAAAAATCTTCTGGTACTTTAGTGAGTGTTCATGTGAGTTTTCAATAATTCGACGCATCATAGTTGATCCTAGATGACCCAACCGATTACGTCATAGTATAAAAAAATTTCGGTCAAAACACTTCTGGTGCATCATTACAGGTGATTTCTTAACTTTTATAGCAGTATAATATAATCCAGAAGACAATGCAGTTTCTTTGTTATATACTTCTTTCCTGAAGTATAAGAAATAATGTAAAGTTGTTATACATTATCTTCATTTGTCGTCTCAATATGATATCTATTATGACGTATATCTTTAAAACTGATCAGATTCCTTGTACATTTAGTATAGTACAATGCATCATTAATATATAATTTTGTTCCTCTTGGCAATATTATATTGGCCATTTCAGAACATTTAATCAATTTTGTTGTGTCAGATATTGTATTGACATTAGTTTCAAGTAATGTCAAATATGAGAAATTTTTTTTTTTCTTGAAGAATGGTGTGTGTTGTTCCATTGTCTATTAGACATGTGTCCTCATCATTCATTCTAAAAACAATCAACACGTTGGTACGATTCATACATCTATACCAAAAAAAAATATTAAAATTGCTTATTTAAAACAAATGGGTTCATTAAAAGGAAAAAGTATATGAAGAAAAATTACAAAATATGATAATAAACTAGAAAATAACATTAATTAGTGTAGACATCCACATCACCCATTAAATGGTCTATTTTTCACCAGCATCTTCAAACAAATGTGAAACATCCAGATGAGTAATATCGACTGGGCCATCAAAGTTCGTAAAATACATTTCTGCATTTTTTTTCTTTTGTCTTTAATTGAGGCTTGGTAAAATTCTCTCAAATGTTTGGATGTATGACAAATACGTGACCAATACTCTTTCATTCCACACCTATAACAAGTATCTTCATAATTCTTAGAGGGTTTCTTTTGTAAACCTTTTTCATTTTTCTTGTTTTACTTCAAAGTTATTCCATTGCTGGTGGTATGGTGTAGTATTTTTAAACCTTACATGATAATTGTTATCTACATGATAATTCCTATGAGTTCAAAAACTATTCCTGCCACAGCTACGGCCATATTTGCGTCCACAACCATCAAATGATATTACATTCACTTCGGGGAATACAATAGAACCAGTAGGCCGGGACTAATGATTTTATTGATTCAAGGTTGATCCCCATGTTGATTTTGATGATAACAAAATCATGTTGTTGTTATCTAATGATTTCAATTAAGTGTGTAGGTTAGATTATAATCATTTGATAACAAGAAAATAATTGAGTTGATCGGATGAGTATCAAACAAGAAGATTACTTAGGTAATCTTATTCTTGAAGAGATTGAGGATGCTCAAGGAGTTCAACAAGTATTGAAAAGAAGGATGCAAGTAACTAAAGATCTTATGATGATTCAAAAAGTTATTCAAAGAAGCAAAACACTCAAGCAAGATTATTTGAAGAGTATTCAAGTTGACATGGAATCAATTCTTGAAGACTAAAGTATAAATAGAAGTGTAAATACAACAAAGGATTTCAAGTAGACTTGAAGACCGAAGAGCTGGCACCATACAAATATGGTTTACACTTCACTATGAAGACCCTCGATCCTCATGGCTATATCAATCCACTAAAGCATCAATTGCATAAGAAAGGGGGAGCAAAAGCTTATATGCTCTGAGGTATAAAGCACCAAAGAAAAGGGGAGTAAGCTTCTACTTATCACATTGGAAGATATTGAAGAACTTGTGTTGAGAAGTTTGTCAAGAAGGATCAAAGGTTGATGAAGTATGATGAGTTGATACATTCAGCAATCTTCTATTTACAACCTTATTTAGATGACTCTTACAAGACATGGAAGCTCACCTTAGAAGATTTGAAGATGTCTTGAAAGTATTGATAAGAAATCACAAGAGTTGGAAGCTTCAATGAAGATTATGTTGAAGTCTTGAATAGATGGAAGAAGTTATAGAAGAAATCAAGTTGATGAAGATCAAGCAAAGAAATTGAAGAAGTTCAAATAAGCATGAAAGATCAATTGAAGAAAAGAGATATCAAGTCTTGGAAGCTCTCTTGAAGATTTTGAAGAAGACTTAGATCAATGGAAGATGTGATGTTGATTGAAGAACTCTAAATGTAATCAAAGGTGTATTGATTTCATCTTGAAGAGTTGAAGGTGTTCTTTAAGTCAACATGCCTTGGAGAAGTCTTTTCAAGCCTTAGAAACCTTAGTTGGATGATCCTTAAAGAGCTTGAAAATATTGAAGAAGATTGAAGAAGTTTTGCAAAAGTTAAGGATTTTCCTAAAAAGAGTCGACCCCTCAAGCAAAAGAGTTGACTCATTCCAATAGAGGCTGAAAATTCTGATGGAACATCAAAAGAGTCGACCCCTTACTCTAAAAGAGTCGACTCATTCTAACAGAGAGTTGATTGTTCAGTTTTAGACCAAAAGAGTCGACCCCTGGACCAAAAGAGTCGACTCATTTGGGCAGAGCCTTGAAAAATCTGCTGAACATAAAAAGAGTCGACCCCTGCAGCAAAAGAATCGACTCATTTAAGGTAACGGCTATATTTTTGAACGTTATACTCCACCGTTTTCGTATCAAATGTTCTCTCATCCATCTCCAACGGCTATAAGCAACTCAAGGCTATATATACAAGATCCCCAACACATATTGGTGAAAGAAGAACATGAGAAGAACACAAAATTAAGAGCTACAAGTGAGATTTCATCTCCTACATCTTATAAACTATTTTTATTCATTTGGGGGGTTCTTGAGTGAGCTGAAAATTTGTTTATCTACTCTTTGAGAGAGAGTTATTCATTGTACAACCTTCATCTATTATTGGGTGGGTTTGTAAACTTGTAAGTTTGAGTGTTCTTGAGAAAAACACTTGTGAGTTTGAGTGTAGCTTGGAAAAAACACTTGTAAGTTTGAAAGAAGCTTGGACAAAATCTCTTGTAAAGTTTGAGTGAAGCTTAGACAAAATCACTCATAAGTTTGAGAGAAGCTTGGACAAAATCTCTTGGATTTTGAGAGCTTGGGGAAGAGCTCTTGTAAGAGTGAGCTAGGCACTTGGAGAAAAACTAGCAGCTATGTAAGAAGTATTACATAGTAGAATACCTTCGAGAGGATCGAGGAAGAGAGGACGTAGGCAAGGTTTGAATCTGGTGTTGTTCATTTCTTACTCTATTTTTCCTCCTTGTTTACAACACTTGATTGCATTACATTATATTATTTGTTTGCTTGTGTTATTAGTTTGATTGCTCACTGCTACATTGCTTAAATTATTTTTAGTTGCATTGTTTGATATAAATTTCATAAAACCCAATTCACCCCCCTATTGGGTTGCCTACTTGGGCCAATAGATTTTTCATTAACAACTCATTATTTTGCTTGGTCACAATAAGACATGATATTAATTCAAAATAATTTCTAAATCCACGCTCTCGATATTGCAGTTGCAGAAGTACATTCGAGACATGGAATGTAGAGAGTGTTTTTTCTAACATGTCTTCATCAGTAATAATTTCTTTTCATAACTTTAATTGTGAACTGATTTTAAATAATGCAGAGTTGTACTCACTAACTGATTACTCTTAGAAATAGTAATCTTTAGGCTTAAATTGTTAGTTGATTAGTTGAATTCTAGTGTTAATTTAGTATTCTAACTCTCAAAATGCATTGAAACTCCTTTTGTGCACTTTTTACAGGAATTGGAGCTTAAACTAAGGCAAATGGGCAATCTTGAGGATGAACGTTCGATCGGTGATGCTCTGTTCGACCTTCTGCAGCAAACTTCAGAGAGGGCATTTTTCCGATCGATCGGGCGTTCGATCGGTGACGTCGGAATTCCCTCAACAGACTACACAAAAGCAAACTTCAGAGGGGTCGGTTTTGCGATCGATCGGGCGTTCGAACGCCTAGACCGATCGATCGGGCGATCGATCGGTCGTACACCGATCAATCGGTGTGTACAAACTCTGTTTTTCTGCAGAGTATAAAAGCTTTTGTTCGAGACAAAAAGAGATATAGGTCATTTTCTACAGAAGTTGGACGGGAAAGAGGCTCCAAAAAGTGGATTTTTGTTATCTTGTAAGGTTTTTAGTTAGATCTACTCTTAATGCTATGTATTCAATGTCATTTATTGCTTTTGGATCATTGTAAATGATTGCTTGATTTATAAATATATGAAGTGAATGATTTTCTCTCATTTTCTTGCCACTTTTCCTCATTTTCTTAGTAACCAAACACTAGTTATATATAGTTTAATGGTAGATTTGTCTTATTTTATGCTCTTTGACATGGATTCTAGTAGCTAAATACCTCTTGGATGTGGTTGTGAAGATCCACCAAGGATCTTCAAAGGGTTGAAAATGGGTTGTATGAACTTTAAAGTCATATCCTCAAAATTATATGGTTTCATTTGATTTAGCATGAGATTCATTAGAAAAACTTAGATTCATAACCCTTTGGCAATATTTATGCACAAATCAATATTTGGTATAGGTATTGCACATGTTTAAGGTTTGATTCTAAGGTACCAATTATAGATTCCCTCTTTATGCTCAATCAAACAAAACTCACATTTTCATAGTCGACATTTTCCGAATCAAGAATCCAATGTGTGATTCTTGATTTGAGTTATAAACCTTTCATTGGAAATCCTTGTTGTGAATTGGTGGATCAAAACAACCATGTCCAAGCTTTTCTCCTTAATTACATAAAACTAGCTTTTGTTATCTTTATTAGTCACTAAATTATTGCATGAAGTAAAGAACCACCATCATCTCAAAACCAAAATATTTTCAGTTTCTTTTATGTTAAGAAAAGATAAGAATTTTCATTTGCAATCCATTAAGATAAGTACCCGTGCTAGTTGAGCTTTGTTGCTATATTTGCAGAATTTCCTTGGGAGAGAACGACACCGGATCCTCCGGTTTTACTACAAGCGCGACCTCCGTACTCTTGCGGAGTGACTCCAGTTGAAGCACATCTGGAGGCGTGCCAAGTTTTGGCGCCGTTGCCGGGGATTAGTCCTCTCGTGTGTACTCACCGCATTTTTTTAGAAGAGGAGGCTAAATCCATTCGTCAAATGCAAATGCGATTGAACCCTAATATGAAGGAAGTGGTTAAGGTGAGGTTTTAAAATTGCTAGATACGGGTATCATTTATCCCATCTTCGATTCGAAATGGGTTAGTCCGACCCAAGTGGTGCCTAAGAAATCGGGTGTCACGGTGATAAGAAATGACAACAATGAGTTAGTGCCAACCCGTGTGCAAACCGGGTGGCGAATGTGCATTAATTATCACCGCCTCAATAATGTGACCCGAAAGGACCACTTCCCTTTACCCTTCCTTGATCAAGTCCTAGAAAGGGTGTCCGGTAAGGCTTTTTATTGTTTTTTAGATGGATATTCGGGATACAATCAAATCGATGTAGCCCTTGAGGATCAAGCCAAGACAACATTCACTTGTCCGTTTGGCACATATGCTTATAAACGTATGCCCTTCGGGCTATGTAATGCACCGGCAACATTTCAAAGGTGCATGATGAGCATATTTAGCGACATGATTGAGCAAATTGTCGAAGTCTTCATGGCTGATTTTTCCGTCTATGGGGATACTTATGAAGGTTGTCTTGGTAATCTAGGAAAAGTTTTGATGAGATGTGAGGAGAGTACCCTTGTGCTCAATTGGGAAAAATGTCATTTTATGGTTACAAGTGGTATAATTTTGGGGCATATTGTGTCGGCCGAAGGGCTTGAAGTTGATAAAGCAAAAATTGAACTCATTCAACAATTGCCCGCCCTAACGTGTGTGAAGGAGATTAGATCATTTCTTGGGCATGCCGGTTTCTATCGGCGTTTCATTAAGGGTTTTAGTGCAATCTCTAGGCCTATGTGTTATCTTTTGTCCCAAGATGTTCCCTTTGAGTGAACATCTTCTTGTCAACAAGCTTTTGACAAGTTGAAGGGACTTTTGACCACCGCCCCAATCATTCGAGCACCCAATTGGTCTCTTCTATTTGAGCTAATGTGTGATGCTAGCGACTATGTCGTGGGGGCTGTCCTAGGACAAAAAGTTGACAAAAAGCCTTATGTCATTTATTATGCTTCTAGAACTCTCAATTAAACTCAAATCAACTATACCACAACCGAGAAGGAACTCCTTGCGGTGGTTTTTGCACTTGATAAATTTAGGTCTTACTTGATTGGGTCATTGGTCATCATCTACACCGACCATGCGGCCCTAAAGTATCTCTTCACAAAACCCGATGCAAAACCGCGCCTCATTCGATGGATACTTTTGCTCCAAGAATTTTATATAGAAATACGTGATAAAAAAGGGGTTGAAAATGTAGTTGCGAACCACTTGTCTCGACTTCCCTTAAATGGGCGAGCCATGGACCCAACCCCTATCAAGGAGCACTTCCCGGATGAGCATCTCACGCATGTGAGTGTCGTTGAGCAAGTTTCAACCCCTTGGTTTGCGGACATTGCGAACTTCCTTGTCACCGGTGAGGTTCCTTCCACATGGTCATCCATTGACAAGCGTAAATTTTTCCGGAATGTGCGCTATTTTTCGTGGGATGATCCCCACTTGTTTAAGTATTGTCCGGACCAAATCATTCGTCGGTGTGTCCCAAATCACGAATTCCAACAAGTGATAGAGTTTTGTCACTCTCATGCTTGTGGAGGACACTTCTCCTCCAAGAAGACCACGGCCAAAATTTTGCAATGTGGGCTTTATTGGCCCACCATGTTCAAGGATGTACATACTTTTTGTCTAGCTTGCGATAGATGCCAACGGTTAGGAACACTTTCTAAGAGACACATGATGCCTCTTCACCCCATCACTATTTTGGAAATACTTGATTGTTGGGGGATCGATTTCATGGGACCGTTTCCTAACTCGTTTGGGTACCTTTTTATTCTTGTTGCGGTTGATTATGTCTCTAAGTGGGTGGAAGCAATTGTCACCCGAAGCAATGACCACCAAGTGGTCTTGCGATTTTTGAGAGAGAACATTTTTTGCAGGTATGGTATGCCTCGTGCCATGATAAGTGATGGCGGTTCACATTTTTGTAACAAGCCCTTTGCGTCTTTAATGCGTAAGTATGGTGGCGTCCATAAGGTTGGATTACCATACCATCCTCAAACACAAGGGCAAGTAGAGTTGGCCAATCGGAAAATTAAGCGCATTCTAGAGAAAACCGTCAATCCAAATAGGAAAGATTGGTCTCTTAGATTGACCGATGGGTTGTGGGCATACTGCACGGGCTATAAAACCATTCTTGGCGCATCACCCTATAAACTTGTGTACGGGAAGGCATGTCATCTTCCCGTCGAAATTGAGCATAAAGCATATTGGGCGATTCCTCAATGTAATGAGGATATTGATGTTGCGGGTACCCACCGAAAACTCCAACTCAATGAGTTAGATGAACTCCGTAATGATGCATTTGAAAATGCAAAAATTGCTAAGGCCCGGATGAAACACTTTCATGACCAACATATCATTCGAAAAACTTTCAAAGTTGGCCAAAAAGTGTTATTGTATGATTCACGCTTGCATCTATTTCCGGGCAAATTGTGGAGTAAGTGGGCTGGGCCATACCTTATTAAAGAAGTTTTTCCCCATGGAGCCATTGAGGTGCAAAACCTCACGAATGGCTCGGCATTTAAGGTGAATGGCCAGTGGCTAAAGCCGTATTTTGAGACGTTCCAAGGGGAGTTGGACTGTGTGGATCTCATCGATCCACCGTCCTTTGAGTGACAGTAGATTGTCGTGTTTTATAGTTTAGGAGTAGTTCTTTTGTTTTTCTTTTTATAGGTTTCTTTCTTTTTTCTTTTTGGTAGTTAGTTGTGTACATTTGTATTCCCGAGAGTCACGCCCTCCCCGCTATTCTTTTTTTTCTTCCATTTTCCTCATGCCTTGAGGTTATGGCATGATTCCAGTTTTTTTTGGGGGGGGGGGGGGGGGGGGGGGGGGGGGGGGGGGCACCATTTGCATGGTTCTGTGAAAAATTCTGAGAATTTCTGCAGAACTTCAGAGAGGCCGCATTTGCGATCGATCGGTGGGCCAAACCGATCGATCAGTCGATCGATCGTGTACGTTGCGATCGATCGGTGACGACTGCGATCGATCGGGCTTATTACCGCTCCGATCGAAAGGGAGCGGTATCGATCGATCGGCCGTTCGATCGGTGGTGTTCCATTTCGATCGGTCCGCGAGGCGATCGATTGGTTTAATGGGCCGATCGATTAGTGACCGAGTTGTCTATAAAATCCCACTGTTCATTGTTCATTCTCACTTTCGCTCGCGAGAAATTGAGTGTTTTGAGAGCCTTTTCGTTTATCGGAGCAGCGAGGCCCTGCCAGCTTACTTTGGTGGACTTGGTCTCGCCTTTTCACGGTTCTTCCGAATCAAACACATTTAAATGTTGTGTTTGATTTGAGTTATAAATCTCATTGGAAACCTTGGATGAAATTGAGTGATTGGATCATTTGAGCCCAATTCCCTTTTAATTGCTTTAATTCTATTTTCACTTTGCTTTACTTTAATTGTCTAGTGTTAATTACTTTAATTTCCATTGTATTAAGATAGTAATTCAAAACCATCATCAAAAACCCAAAACATTTTCGGTCCTTTTATTTTCCTTTTTATTTTAGGTCCAATTCTTCTCTTTAATTGTAATTCGATCCTAGGTTAGGTTAGTGTGAGTTGAGTGTTAGAGCCTATATTGGGCTAGGTCCCTTGGGAGAGAACGATACCGGATCTTCCGGTTTATACTTCATGCGACCCCCGTACTCTTGCGGGGTGCTAACTTCATTTGTAGGAAATCGCATTTGGAGGCGAGTCAGCACTCACTTGATCAACTTGAACAACCTTTCGGGTTGGCTAGAAAATAGTTAAGAACACTAAATCTTTGCTTTCTTAGAAGCACTAAACTACTTACTGGGACTTTTCTAATTATGATTTGATTTAGGAAAATTGGATTCCGTAGAAATTTTATACAAAAAATATAAATAGTGATGGGATAATAGCATTTTGGAATGATAAAACAAAATAGTAAGTGTTTTGATTTGCAATGAAGAGGCCACAAATTAACAATAAAACAATTATGAGAAAAAATAATGGCTGCTTTGCTTTGATTCACGGGGTATTTGGATATGACTTTTCCAACAATTTATGGCTGACTATTTTGAACTATGCTTGACTTCGGATAACAAAAGAAAGTGACTTTTTAGAACTAGCATAATCTTAAAAAAGTCATTAAAAAGCGTGACTTATTAAAACTAACTTAAACTTATAGCTAATGAAATTTTTAGGGAGTAGTCCAAACACCCTTAAAATGAAGAACAGCAAATAGTCACATTACTCGGTACAAAAAATCTATTTGAATCGACTATTCTTTAATTTAAGGGTAAATAATTATTTTTCCCCTCCAATTTTACATTAGATTTTATTGTCGTCCCTAAACTTTGATTTTTTCTACTTTGGCCCTCCAACATTTTAACATAAGTTAGAAAAATTTAAAACCAATTACATTTTGACCCTCTAAACTATGGTTTAGTTTCACTTTAACTGCTAAACTAAAAGTTATTATATTTTACCCCTAAACTATGAGAGTTTATATTCATATTAACAATATTAACAAACAAACAAAAAAACAAATTGAATACTTATAGTATTTCTAATCGGATACAATATAATAAATTTCCCTAGTTAACAAATACGTAGTTCCAAAATCTCTTTGATATTGTCAGAGCTAATAATTGATGGTCCACAAAAACAAGATTTTATGAATCATTTTGGTCATTTTGATTTATAACATTTCATAGATATGAAATTATTTTTTTCTCTTTGTTTTAAAGAATAATAGAAAATTTTGACCAAACAAATTCCTAAGTTTAAATTTTATAATGCAGAAAATATAACTATTTTTATTTGAATGAGGGTAAAGTAATATTATATTATAATTTACAAGGTCAAAGTATAATTAATATTTAATTTCTTTACTTATTTTTAAAAGTTAGACCACGTTGACTTATATCCTCCTAGCACAAAACAAATCCAACGTGCAAGTGGACCAAAATTGCAGCTGATCATCCCATTTGTCAAAACGAGTAATACAGAATTTCTTTTTTTTTTTAACCTTTTGAGTTTAAAAAAAAAAAAAAAGCAGATAGAAAAGGTAAAAAAAACTAGACGAGGTTGCCTTTGTAAGTGAAAATGGACCGAAACTTGTAAGCTATGTTTGTTTCACAGGATGAAGAAAAATATAATTCCAGTAAATTTGTAGAATAAGATTGTTTGTTTAGTTTGGAATTTGAAAATTGTTAAAAAAAGCTATTTTGAAATTTACAAAAAATATTGGAAAACAACTCATAATTTAATATGAAACAACTTGGAGCAAAGTCATAAAAGGAATATTAAACAAGAACTTTCTACCTAGATTGTATGTGTATATTGTATTTGCTTAAATTATTTACTTTTCAATTTTTTGTTCTAATTACTTACTTTTGAATTGTTCAAACGAGAGAGAGAGAGAGAGAGAGATTTTGAGTTCGTAATATTGACATTTTAATTGAAAAATGATGAAAAAAAATATTCTCCTCAAAAATACTTTTCTCCATAGGGTTATTTTCATTTGTGGAATTCCAAACTACTAATGTTCGATGTATGTTTGGCTCGTCAAAAATTTGTTTTAGATCGACTCATTATATAAAGAAATAATTACACAAACATCCCTAAATTATTATTCAGTTTCACTTAACCTTGTTTAACTAAAAACCTTAACACTTAGAACCTTTAGAGTAAAAATTCATATAAATTTAACCGTTTTGTTAGTCATCCATTAGCAAATAGATGGACAATTAAACATAGTTTTGTCAAAAACATGACCGTCAATTCTCTTATATAGTGCATACATACATACATATATATATATATATATTTGAAAACCCCATTTCTCTCTCCCCGTATGCAACCCGCTACGTGGGGATTTTCATATATAAATACATTGTCTAGGAGAAGACATTATTTTTTATATGAAACTTTGTTTAATTTATTGTAAGCAAGTCAAATGATCATTGCTTGTCCATTTTGTTAACAGATGACTGACATAAGGTTGAAATTGATACGGATTCTAAATTTAAGGGGTCAAGCTATAATGTCTTTTAATTAAAAAAAGTTATGTGATAATCAGTCATACTGTAGACTATGTCCATATAATTACACCTTATATAAATAAGTCAAGTTTAGATATATTTTAAAATTTATTAATTTTTTAAATTTAACTCGACAAATTTATATATACTAAAAAAAGTAAGTTACTAAACCTTGACCCAATTAAACTCTTTTGAAATTGACTTAAAATATAAAAGATAACATTAAACATATGTTAAAACTAGATAAGTTTTTAAGTTAAACAAATTAATTCGAGTGTACTGTTTCCAGCCGTAGAAGGAGAGAGACAGCCTAATTCGCCCAAACATTGCACCGACTTGAATGGGTCTTAGTTTACGATTCTTACCTTCCAAGTTAACAGAGAGTCTCTCCTTTCCACATGGCTTTAAAGAAACGCGCCGGCGACACACCCACCATCCGGCGGACCCTAGAAGAATTTTTTTTTTTTTTTACCTTCTTGGACTAGAACGTTTAAAAGTTTTAATTTTTTAAACGTTGCATGTCCAGCTGTCCACGTTCTTTCTGGGGTCCACACGCCTATTCTCTAAACACGCCCTCTATGTATATATATATCCCCCTAAACCACCCTCTTCCCTCATATTAGAAGCATCAGTCTCTCTCTCAAATCTCTTTGTTTCCCTTTGGAGTTTTTCTCTCTCTAGATACACAAAACTATATCTTCGGTCTGCAATGGCGCAATTGAGCTCGTTCAAGGCTTTGACGGTCTTCATTGTCGCCGCGATCTTATCCGCTGCTGCATCGGCGCAAGATTTCGAGATGGCTCCGGCACCGGCGCCGTCCGTGGACACTGGATCGGCATACTCATTGCCGATCTCTGGAGCAATTGTGTGCTCGTCGCTGGTTTTGTCTTTGTTCGCGCTCGTGAAGCATTAGATCTCCGATTCTTTGATTCATTGATACACACATACATACCTATATATATATATATATATATATCGTATTCACACATATACGCGAGTGTCTGATGGTGTATTGTCATGGATAGAATGTGAGGGATGCTTCATTTATTGTCCTTATATTTTTTCAAATATATTTGTTTTGATAATTTAGGTTACAGACGGAAATAAGGTTACAGACGGAAGTTTACTTTACCGTGATCCTATATAGACCTAGGTTCCTCTAACTGAAATCTTGTTTATATTAGTTTTTTTACTAATAAAAAGATCATAAACTTTGTTTTAAGTTAGAGCATACTACTTGCGGACACCATGTGTTTGTTTTTCTCTCTTATGATCATTACTCATATTGCACTCAGTCTCAACCTAATTACAAAAATATTTTTCTTGGAGCCAAATTTATTTTCTCTTGTTCAAAAACTTGACGTGAAGATGCAATCAAATTAGAGAAAACCATAACATCGAGTGTATAAATTGTGCTTAATCATGTTCTCAACCAATTTAGATGATGATTAATAATCGATAATCACGTTGTTTAAGTGCTTAATCAGAACAAGTTTTCATGAATCTTTCTATCTTAAGAAATATGATTGTTGCTTAATCTACTGTATAATTGTTGATTATTCCATATTAAGAAAATATGCCAACATTGTGAAAACTAAATTTGAACTATCTGTTACTAAAACCATCATAGTTAGCTTCACCGATACAAACTAAGATGTATCAAATGCAAGAGTACTAGCTAATAACAGCTGTTTGGAAATTGTGGAAGGGGAATGAGAAAGTAAGAGATAAGAAATAAGAGAGAAATTGTGAAAAGTGATAATTTTCCTCTTTATGGTTTTGTAAAGAAAATTAAAACAATATGAAGGACAATAATTTTGAAATTGAAAGAAAACAGGAAATAAAATACTAGAGTAAAAACTGGAAAAAAAAATAGAGTAAATAAAATAAAAGAAAATTGAGAAGTGAAATTATGTCTATTGATTTTCTTTAGATTCTTTTTCCCTTTCCTCCCAAACCAATACCAAATAGAGAAAGCAAAAAATATTTTTATTTTTCTTTCCTTTCACTTTTTTTCCTCAAGTTCCAAAAAGGTTGTTGTATTCGACGAGGTTGCCTAACGTTGGACGACTGTTAGCACCAAATTAGAAAGATTATTTTCTTAAGGTAGTATTTTTTAATAAAAAAATATATAATTGTGTAATAATGTGGTTGAATGAGAGTCATTTGCTTTAAAATAAAACATTTACATGATGACTCTTGATTACAAAAATACCATCATCAAGGAGTAGTAGTAAAAAATTTTATACAAATTCATGAAGAATAGTATTTTTTTTCTCTATTTACCAAAGTTCGATTTTCAAATTGACTAATAATTTCAAGCCCTCAAGACAGCTACTGCATAGGGTAAAAGCTGCTCACATCTATCCTCTTCAAACCCTTGGGTTGCCTTTTTAAGTGATTACAAACAATTTGTTTTGTATTAGTGGAGAGTCCCCCAACATTTCCGGGTTATCAATTAAATAGAATTTTCTTAAAAAATGACCTTCTCTTCTCAGCATATATACCTAAAGGCGCCCATTTCTCTCTCCCCGTATGCAACAGACAAAATGAGGATTTCTATGTATATATGCACTATCAAAGAGCAGAGGTCATTTTTTATACGAAACATATAGTTAATTTATCATATGCAAATCACATAACCACATTGTTTGTCTATTTTGTTAATGAATGACTAACAGAAGGAGGGTGAAATTGATATGGATTCTTATCAAATGTAACGTTTAGTTGAAAAATATTAAGTAATATTGAGTCATAATTTTTGGATGTCTATGTAACTGTATCTTATATAAACAAGCTAAATTTAAATATATTTTAAAACTTGTTAATTTTTTTAGCTTGATTCGATAAACTTATATACACTTAAAAAGACAACAAGTTACTAGACCTCGACTTGATTAAAACTCTTTTGAAATTGACTTGTAAAATAAAAGACAATATTAAACACATTTTTCACAAATTAAACTTGAAGAAATTAACTCGACTTTATTCGTTTACAGCTCTAGAAAGAGAGAAACAAGCCTAACAAACCCTAAAAAATACCTAAACTATAGTTATTAGAATCAGATCGAACTGGTCGATTGAACTGGTTTAATTGAAAATCAGACCTTGAATCGGTACGATTTAACTAATGTATTGAAAATGTATATGAATGGATTGAACTGAAAGAATCAGTCAAATTTGATGTATTGTGGTTATGAGTTAAACTTAGAAAGTCAAAGTAGAATTAAACAACACTTATCACTGCTCCACTTAAGTTTTTGTGTTTTGTTTTGCAATATAAATTTTATTTAAAGTAAAATATATATAAATAAATAAAATATATTTAATTTATAATATCGATTAAACTGATTAAACTACCGTATGAATTTATTATTTTACCGATTTAATGTGCAATTCAATTATGATAAAACATTGCACCGACTCGAATGGGTCTTAGTTTACATTTCTTACGTTAGCTGATTCTCTTCCTTTTACCAAAGTCTGCCACATGGCTTCAGGGAAACGTGGCAGCGACGAACACCCACCCACCGGTGGACTCCAGAAGAGTCCATTTTTTTCCTTCTTGGACTCGACCGTTTAAAAGTTTTAAACGTTGCATGTGCAGCTGTCCACGTTCTATGTGGGGTCTACACGCCTATTCTCTATACACACCCTATATAGATACCCTCCCGACTCACTCGCTTCCCTCAGATTAGAAGCATCTCTCTCTCTCTCTCTCTCTCTCTCTCTCTCTCTCTCTCTCTCTCTCTCAAATCTCTGTTTCTCCTTGAGCTTTTCTCTCCCTACATACTCAAAACTATATCTTCGGTCTGCAATGGCACAATTGAGCTTGTTCAAGGCTTTGATGGTTTTCATCGTCGCCGCGATCTTATCCGCTGCTTCATCGGCGCAAGACTTCGAGATGGCTCCGGCACCGGCGCCGTCCATTGACGCTGGATCCGCGTACTCATTGTCGACCTCTGGTGCGATCGTGTGCTCTTCGGTGGTTTTGTCTCTTCTCGCGCTCATGAAGAATTAGATATAATCATTAACTATCGTTTGTTACTGATTGAGAGTGTGAGGGATTCTTTATTTATTCTCGATCTTATTATATTTATTGTTCTTTTGGCGAGATTCAGAGGGAAATAGGAGTGATTATTATGTACTTGTTCGTGTTATACATGGTTTTTTCACAGATATATATACATATATAGGTTATTCATTATTGGTGTATATATATCTATTTATGAATCGTTTTTGGATTATTCGTATTTCTGTTCTCGGCATTTTCTTCTTTTGATGTTTTAAGAGAACTCGGGCACGGGTTGCCGAGAACCCAATATTCCTCTTCACAAATTATAGGATTTGAAATTTTTTTTTAAGTCAATTAATTTAATAAACGAGTTTAAAAATTATTTTTAAAATTTAGTCTACTCAGGCCAGAAATATATATAAAATAATATATTTTAATATTATATGTATATATATAATTAAATTTTATATTATTTAATATTTTTTTTATAGAGAAAAAATTATATATAAAATAAAATTTATGTTAAACAGGCAGAATTGAAAATACAATTTTTTAAATTGAATAGACTTAAAATTTAATTTTGGACTCAGATGAGAAATTTTTTTTATATAAACTTTGTCTAGCCTAACTCACCCCATGTTTCACCCTTAGGTCTGGGGTAGAGATGGCAAAAAAAATAAAATAAAATGGTCCCTGGTCATTATGGTTCTCGACCCAAATGGGTTGGACCTTTTAACAGTGGTAAGAAGTGATTTTACAAGAAAGGGTTCGGCTACTTTTTAAATCTTAACATTATATAATTATGTCACATCTAAATAAGTTTAATTTAACTGATATATAATTTATCAAATAGTTTTTAACACAAACAAAAAACAAATAAATAGTTTACTAATTAATTAAAATAATTTTCATCTCAAAACCTAAAGAGACCTGCCAAATCTTTACCACATGAGAAAATTACATGTTTCAATTGGATGAAACCTCTGCACGAACACGGCGGTGGAGAGCTTCGCCAGCTTTTGAATGTATGAGTGCCGATAAAGGTAGAACAGTGACAATGACATTCTCCTCTCTGGGATATTCAAAAGAGCAGTGAAAAGAATAAAACAGAAGAAGTTTTTAGTGCTTATGTATTTATTTGGATGTTGATAAGAGGGTCTCTCAAAGAAGATATTGGTGGTGAATAAAGAAATTATAGGACTTAAAATTATTGGGTAAAATTTGTTTGTGTTGAAAACAATTTGGTAAATAATATATCTATTAAATCAAGCTTATCTAGATGTGATATAATTAGAGAAAGAGTATAGAGGATCTTAAAGTCTAGAGGGAAGCCGAACTTTACAAAAAATTTTGGAAAGAAAATTTTGGAACAGTCATTGTATTTTGTTAGAAGTTAGAACTACGTGTGCGATGAATAAGAAAATTATATACATAATTTCATTTGAAATCATGGGCAATTCCAAAAAGAATCTTGCTAGGCAGGTCGATGAGCTCTAGTTTTATTTGCATTAAATATTTTTACTGTTTTCAGTGTTAGCGTGTGTATAATTATTGCAAGAGGATGCAATCAAACGTTTTTACTTTAATTTTTAGTTAATTTCTCCAAGATGCATTGGAACAACAAAAATATGAAAGGGAAGTGCTACAAATAAAAGTTAGTTGTCATGGGTTTAACAATTTTCTAAGGAATTTTGGTATATCTAATGCCGGGCTCTTTCAGTCTGGTATTGTTTTTTTTTTTTAACAAAGAATGATAAGTGCAAATATAAACGCTAAAGAACTACTAACCCAAACAACTCCTGGTATTGTTAAGAATACTCAAATAGCACTCTACTTAGTTGATATATACATATATATATATATATATATATATTTTTTTTTTTTGCCACAAGAAAAAAAAGTAGGATAAACAATCATTTAGTCTTTCCAACTTTGCCTCAAATTTTAATGTCATTTCTAAGCTTTGATTTCTTCTATTTAAGCTGTTTAACTTTTAAAAAAAAAGTCAATGTGATACAACTTTTTAGAATAAGTAAAGAAATTAAATATTAATTATACTTTAGCCTTCTAAACTATAACTTAATATTATACCCCGAGTCAATTAAAATAGTTACATTTTCACCAACATAAAATTTAAAACTAGAAATTTGTCTAGTCAAAATTTTATACTAATCTCGAAAGAAAAGAGAAAAAAAATAATTTCATAGCTATAAAATGTTATAAATTATCTTAAAATGCCTAAAAAAATGGTCTAAATAATTCATAAAATCTCTTTTTTGTGAACCATCAATTATTAGCCCTAATAATATCAAGGAGAGTTTTGAAACTATGCATTTGTTAACTAGGAAGAAAAAAAAATTGTATTATATTCGATCAGAAATGCTACAAATGTTTAATTTGCTTTTTTTCACAGTCAATAATGTCAACACAAACTTAAATTCTCATAGTTTAGGAGTAAAATATAATAACTTTTAGTTTAGCAGGTAAAGTAAAATTAGACTAATTTTTAATTTTTCTAACTTATTTTAAAATATTGGACTATATTATCTTTTTTTAAAAATTAAAGGGTCAAAATAGAAGAAATTGAAGTTTAAGAATGATATTAAAATATGAGACGAAATTAGAGAAACAAAATAATTGTTTATCCAAAAAAAAAAGTATAAGAGTAGTTCTACGTATCACGAAAATATATACCGCATTATCTAACCGGCTGACATGGTGGACCATGTGGCAGCCCATTTGGCTATGAGGAGGAAACCTTTTTTTTTTAGGGAAAGTTTGAAAACGATGCAGCAAAAATACAACGCGAAAATTGGAAAAACAAAAGTTCCTCTCCGATTTTCTGAACCTTCCTCTTTCCCTCCGGTCCTTCTCTTGTCTTCTCAGTACCCCCACCCTCTCCCATGCAAGACATTGAAACAAGATATTCCTACAATCCCGAAATTTCAAAGGCTCTACATTGGAACCCCCAAGAATTATACATATATATATACGTATACATATGCATCAAAGAGATTGATGGAGATGACAGGAAGGTCGATGTGCCAACAAAAAAAAATGGAGATGAGAGAAAGGGTAATTCCAATGATTGTTGATTCTCAATTTCAATCACTAGCCATCTCTATGTTTTGTTTTTATTTTTATATATCAATTGATTATCATTATAACGAACAACAAAAGAATTATACAAGTCCAATTCTTCACTGGTGATGGGTTCACAGATTGAGGTTGTGAAAATAAAGAAATTCTATTAAAATCTCCATGGAAAAGATTTATCAAGGAAGGAGATCAAAGAATCTCTATGGAAAAGATTTACCAAGAAAGGAGATCAAAGATGATGCACTGTTGTTGTTTCTTTTTTGTTCTCTCTCCCCTTCCATATTTATCTCTATCTCCCCTCGACGGCCATGTCAGCTGGTAAGAAACACCGGTGATTTTATGCCAGTGTATTTAGCATTTCTCAAAGTATAATAGCACCTCATTAAAGAAATCACTTTTAAAGCCAGAGACAGCACATATTTAACTGCAATCATACCATAAACTCGAACTCAATACCTCAACAGACACTAAACTGGAAAAATAGATGCAATACTCTAGCTTCCACTCCAAAATAAGCACTAGTATCCCATTGGGTAACTCATATGACTGTCTAATGAGTTGCAAATATAAACAAGACAAAAAAATCTGCACCAATCAAACAAGATTGAAGAAGAAATCAAATATAGTAATAGTGAAAACACAGATACCACTAAGCTTCAAACAGACTCGTGGTACACTTTTAATCCATCTACAACAGAAGTGAAAATTTATGATTCATCCTGTAATAGTAATTATGGTATGACCATAATATATACGGAAAATCCAAATCAAAACACCCCTATTGGCAACAACTTCCACCTCCTCCAGAGTTCAAATACAAACAATCAACACAACACCCATTGCCTGTATATGTACAGTTCTCAAACATACTGATGTAATGGGTAGGCAGCTAATGTAATGTAATGTAATCATCTATTTAACATCCTTTATTCTGATTATATTATTCACTCAAAAAAGAATACAGATTCTCCACTTGGCAGTTTCTCAATTTATCCATCAAGCAAACTCTTCAATCTCTGTTTTTACTTTAAATATGAGGTGCAATTTATTCATATAACCATTTGTCCCCAGCCTCCATCCAATGTTTGGATCCACAACAGCAAGCATTTCTGTGAATGACAGTCAAAAGCACAAGAGTGAGAACCAGAGATATACACCAACAGAGACAAATTACCCAGCCATGGACAAACAGCATTAAATAAGATATAGCTTAATTTGGGCAACTGCCCTTCCTGAACAATTAGTTTGGGAATTGTATATTTCCTTTGGACAATAGGAGGGGAAATTTCATACTGACATTTTCTATTATTAACAGGACCTCTAGCAGAAATATATTTATATATAGCCGTGGAACAGGACCAAGCCAACAGAAGTGCTTGGAGAAATGACATATTTCTTTGAAGAATTCAGCATGTTTACCCAGCTGGGCAATCATTTTAAAATCTTAAATGAACCCTCAAAATGTCATCAGACAGTCGTCAAAATCATGTAGGCAACTTTTATATTTTTTTTGTCGTGTTTTTTCTGTGGATGGGGATGGGGGGTTTTGGGGGTTGGGGTGTGGGGTTGTGGGGTTGAAAATGGGTTGTTAAGGTTCCCAAAACAGAACAAAGTATAACCAGTTTTATACCCTAGCAATTTACGATTTTGAAATGACATTCTGGAAGGTACACTTACATGAAAATGGTGAATTTAGGATCCAATGAGAGTCCTAAAAGTTTTTCCTATTTAAGGACATCGGGATTTTTTCCTATTGAAATTTTGAAATGGCATTCTGCTGCATAAGGCGCAGAACAAATTTCTCAGAATAGCACGGTTTACCAGCTCACCAAAGTGCAGCAACATTATCCGAAGGACAACTGAATGACAAACTTTATAAGCAACAAAATGGCCTTAAACTTGCATTTATAAGCCTGGGGTGGTTAAATTGACATTCTGAAACATTGGGAATTTTAAAACTTAAAACTGTGAGTGCAAGGACTTGCTTTCCCGAGATAGCCTATAAGGACCAAAATTACATTCCAAACATGGAAGAATTTAGCGACTCCAATGAGATCCATCAAGTTTTTCCTATTTAAGGACATCGGGATTTTTTATATTGACCAATTTCCTGAAATGGCATTCTGCTAGCATAAGGACGCAGACAAATTTCTCAGAATAGCACGGTTTAACCATAGCACCAAAGTGCAGCAACATATATCCGAAGGACAACTGAATGACAAACTTTATAAGCAGTGCAGTGGACAAAATGGCCTCATAAACTTGCATATTATAAGCCTGGGGTGATAGAAATTGGGAGAAGGTTACAAATGTATGAAGGAGATTGTGTAATCAAAACTAAAGAAACAACTTAAAGATGAAAATCAAACACAATAGATATTTAGCCCACCTTACAGTAACTGGAGTGCATCATTGGCTTAAGTTGCTGTTAAGTTAAGGACTGAGAGAAAGGGCTGCTGGCAATTCTCTGCTCTTTATAGCAATCAACCTTGATGTGATCAACTGCAGATATGGACATGTAGAATTTAACGGACCAGACAATTAACTGCCAAATCCAGATATAGCAAAGAAGCGTTCTCAATTATACAAATGAATGAATATGATTTCTGAACCATCAGTTAAAGGGTGCAGTGTAACAGCATCATGGGAAACATTATAAACTAGCAAAGAGAGAACCTAATATGTCTATAGCAAAGTTTGGCTCCTCCAAGAGAAAAAAGCCTATCAACTCAACCATCAACCAATCTCCTCGAAGGTACATAAAAAGATCAAATGAAGCAGCATGACAGTTTTCACTTAAATTGTCATACAAGTGAATGAAATATTATTATTCTGATTTCCGATTGCTGTTAAGTGTAAATAGAAAAGGGATGCTGGAATGTGAAATCAACTGATTTATCCATGATGTGCAATGACTTCAATTCAGGGGCATAAAGAACGTCAAGTGGGAGGGAGAGGAGAGTATAAGGGGAAAAGCACAAATTGGAAACACTTATTATACTGGAAGCTCATATTACATGTTCTTCACCTTATGTGCAAATAAATTGGGAAGTCTGACATAGAAAATACATCAAAGAAGTGAAGGGGAAACATCAAGGCAAAAAGAGGCACGTAAATGGGGGATTGAGAGGAGAGTTTAATACAAGGCAAAAACAGAATGCAAAAGGGTCTCCTGAAACTTACCTAATATTCTTAGCAATCAACTGGAAGCTCTAAACATGTGTTCTTCACCTTATGTGCAATGCTACTTAGGAAGTCTTGCAATCTAAGACACAATATCCTCAGCTTCGAATGTATAGAGAAAGCCTGAAAATGTCCCATCAAAGAAGTGAAGGGGAAACATACAGATCTAAGAGAGGAAAATTCCATTGCAGATTGATTTTTTCATATTTGGCATTCTATAAGAATGGATCCTTGCAACAATACGGCTTAAAACACTATAGCAACTTCCTAGAACTTCAGCCCCAAGATGACGCAGCTGCACAACTTCCTCCAAGAAGGTTTATCATGAATGCATGCTGAAGATGAAGAACATTCATGACAAAAACTTTATGGATATTGGCTACACACCCTGATCACACCAAACATATCTATACCATATCAAAAGACACTATCTGAAACAAATATCCAGTGCAGATGAATTGATTTTCATATTTGTGCATTCTATAAAGGGCTCATCCTTGAACAATACGGCTTATAAACACTATAAACTTCGACAATCCTAGAACTTGCCAGAGCGGCATTGCTGCACAAATTCAAAGTGATTTCAAATTGTGCATTCTATAGAATCATTGCAACAACGGTGGCTTCTGACACTATAGAAGCAATTTTATGAGAAAACACACACCCTGCATAACATTCAAGAAGGTTTTATCATGAATCATTTGCAAAAAACACTCTGAAGACATCAATAGATTCAATGACAAAACCATCCCTAGCAACACCAAACATATATATACCATATGACAAAAGACACTATCTGAAACACAATATCCTCAGCTTCGAATAATAAACTGAAGCACAAAATGTATTGCATCATAAAGCTGGTTACCGACAAAATAAAATCTTTCAGTGGTCGACAATCCTAGATCTGGTTAGAAAATTCCATTGCAGATGAAAGTGATTTCAAATTGTGCATTCTATAGGAATCATCCTTGCAACAACGTGGCTTTGACACTATAGCAACTTCCTAAAAGTTGCCAGAGCCTAACAAAGGGTTATATAAGTTGACATTGCTGCACAAATTCATGCAAAGAAGGTTTTATAAAGGTCATGAACCATTCAGGTAGACACGGCTTGAGGGTTAATAAAGAAAAATATCAATTACTTCATATTCTCAAATGTTTTAATTAATTTTCTGTCTTAGGTTCACCAACTGGACTTTGATCATGCTGTTAAGGGAGATTCCGACATTGAGAGAAAGGGTATAGATACAGTTTGGTTCTAGATTAGAAATAAGTGAGAGGAAGAAGCTTTCCAAAGGTTACTGGTGTGTGCCAGGGATGGAGTAGATGTTGTGTGTATGTGTAAATGTGTATGTGTTGTTTGAGTGTAACCTACAGTAGGTGTGTGTGTGAGTGCATGTGTGTGTGTGTGTTTTTGAGTGTGTGTGTGTGTGTGTGTGTGTGTGTGTGAGAGAGAGAGAGAGAGAGAATGGAGAGGAAGAAATGGTAAAACCAACATTTTTAGCAGATTGGAGTAGAAAGTACTAGTATTTAAATATTATATTTTATATAACCTACATCCAAACCACTTCCAATCATTCCTCGCTAGTTGCTTCAAATTGTTAATAACCTCTTCTGTTATGGGTCATCATTAGAATTCTCTCATTTTGCATCAATGTATAACTAATCAGAAGCAGGAGGCTTTTCATAATATTCTTACATCCCATCATGCACATCTTCATAGCATTCGTTGATCACAATATCCAGAATCGATAAATTGATTGCAAACATGACGTGAAAAAGTTGTTCTATAATTCATAGGAATTTTTTCCAACACACATAAATTATCCTTCATTATTGTTTACTTCATGTATATTGCTGTATATCCCAAAGATGATAGTGGGGGTCAATATCCTTCCATCACCAAAATTTGCAACTCGGTTTAGTGCTAGCAAGCTAGCAAACCAAGCATCCAACAATGTGTTGGAGTTTTATGGCACTAAATTCAAGGGTTTAGTTGGACTTCTAGCAAACAGATCATCATAGCTTTCACAGAACTGAGTCATCATAGCTTTCACAGAACTGAGCCTCCTACCTGTTAGACTTATTGCATGGTAAGCTTCACATTCATAGATTAGGGTGCTAGGTCCTCCTCCTAAGGATTCATTGAAATAACTTCATAATGCCATTGAGACACGAGCTCCATTTATCTCCAGCTTGGAACTATGGCTAGTCCTACTCTAGACCAATCAATAAGGTGGCAGATTTCTTAAGATGTTGGAGACCACCATGAGGAGCATATTCCTACTTGAATCTCTTTATTTTATTCCATCTCACTGATGGAATAAATGTTGGGTAACAGAGGAAAAATGCTTGCTCAAGAAGAAAGCATAAACAAATTGAAAATGTTATGATGGATATGTAGCAAGACAAAACACAATGAAATACATTGCACATTGTATGAAGTTATAGTTGGCAACAACTATGCTTAAAGAAGATGAAGTCACCTTTAAAGGCTGTGTTCCAAGTTGATAGGCCAAGTACCACACGAAAACAATAATGTGATCCGCCATGATCATAGCAGCGAAAATAACTCATGAGACGACTATACACCAAGCAATTATCCGGCCAAACTCAAACACTGAGACATATGACTATGCGCTCATCCAGGATCCATCCGTAATGCCCTGCACATCTTATTAAGCTCTGTCTTCCGATACTCAAGCCCTTCAACTTACCCAAGCAATAGGCGATAGCAACGCCATTCTCAAATACGTGCACACATGACGAGCAATGTGCTTAGCGCTAATCCCTCCCGAAGCACAAGCAAGCTAACAATGTGCAACCAGATATGCCCGTGAACCAAGCATCACCTGTTAGGAACAACGCCTCCAACCATGAAACCCTTAACGCCCCGCATCAAGATAGTTGCTCGCAAGGATAGACACAACTGAATAGCAATCGATAAACCCACAACATAGTGCCTCGCGACACCAATGCTAGCCAAACCAAACCGCCGTGTGCACAAACTTGAACTCAACATGCAAGTGCACACGAGACACAGGACATACAAGTGTGCACACCGAGACTTAATCAATCATGAGCCTAAGCCCCACCACGGCACGGATACAACATAGCGGATGCAAATGTCACAACCCCTTCCAAGACGGTGATACTCAACCTCTGTCCCACCGGACACAATGCCGCCCATGTACCCCCTTGACTAGTATGAGGACTGTAGCCACGTGCCACAACAGGCCCCCCAAGTCTCGCCCACTGCCTTGGGAGACTCGCTTGAGTGTTGTCCCTATTGGTAGCACCAAGAGAGCAGAGTCAACACCAAACCCCCCCTTTATAATAACATTCTAAGCCATCTCCTAACTGCCGACAAGAAACATCCTATCCCCTCAAGGAGTCATAATCCATAAATCCAATAAATATAAAAAAAATACAAATATGAGATTGTCATGCCACCGGCCAACCATACTCAAACATGCACCTCCACATGGAACCCTCGCGACCCCAAACGTCCCCAAGGCTAACAGAAGTGCCGACTTCTGACACTTAGCCATGTGCAACAAAGACCACCTGCTTCGCTATGGAGGAGTGATCTAAGATAGGTTCAAGTCAACAAAATGGCAAGAGGAAGAGCAAACAGAATATTGTCAGAGGTCATGAGCAAGGACACGATTTAAGTGAATTTAATTCAAGAAAAGGATCTAATAAGAGCTGAGTGGAGAAAAAATTTTGAGCAACCAACTCTTAAGTAATAGGTTGAGACCCTATCGAGTTAAATAGAGTTCCTTACATAGTTACACCTATTATATCCATCTCTATTCCCCTACGTTTATTGGCCATCCTATTCTTTATGCTTTATAGCACTTCATAATTCATCTCACTGAAGAAAACTAGACATACATTGTACTCTTGTAGGTGTTCTCAACATATGGTGCAACTTTGAAGTTTGCTATTTTAACTAAATTTTCTTAAACAAATTAGAAGAGGCTGCAAAAATCGGTTAATTCAAACAAAATATCAATTCCTTAATCAACATATCTACGGCGTTAATTAAGGACAAGGGTAGACTGTAACAATGTGTTTCTGCCATCTTCATCACTCCCAGTATTAGTGCAATTTACTGCTCAGTTAGTTTATACTTAAATCAGATTTCACTTCAGACATTGTCTTCATGTTTACATAGATTATCTAACCTTCTATTTAAATTGAAAATCATTTTCTCTTCTCTTCCATATTGGTTGTTTTGCTTTTCTTGAAAATGAAAAAGGAGAAACAGAAAAAACCAAGAAGATAAGAAAAACAGAAGCATCAGCTTACTTGTAGGGTAAGTTTTGTAACTCTTCAATTTACTTCTTCATATACTTATATATTTATCCCTCCCAGCACACTCAATTTACAATGACCAATACTTGGTAATGCCCTTTTAATATGTTTATTGCCTTTAATTGTAATATATTTTAACATCATTTCTGCTGTCACAGTTCAACTCTGATTGACTTCACAGTTGGATCACTGACCCTTAACCAGAGCACTTTTCAAGTTTGAAAAACAATCTTTCAAAACGTTTATTTGAGATGAAATAAGTGCACAAGTTCATGATTAAACCCTGATATGAAACCTGTGTGTGGAGTATAGTGGGAGGTGAGTGGTCAAACCTGTAGAGGGTGACCCTCTGGGAAGTTAACGGCAGGCGTTGTCTAGGCGGAGAACCACCAGAGGTGGAGGAGAGAGAGAGTTGAGGCGGTCCTAGGAAGAGAGAGAGTGGCAGTGTCCCAAAGAGCTTGGAAAGAGTTTGGAGAAGTTGGTGGTAATCATTCAATGTGGAAATGAATGTCTTGTCAATGGCGAATGAAGGCTCCCTTTATATAGGTGAGGGAAGTTCTTCATGATTGGCCTTTCAGTTGTCGAGGTTTTCGGTGATTGGTTCCTCAGGCCTGAGACGGAGCCCTTTGTTGATTGGCTCTTCAGTCTGAGGCTTCTCGAAGGCCGACATCCTGAATGTCAACTCTGTACCTCTGTGGCGACAGTGATTCAGTAATTCGGTTCAAACATTAAATGCGCTTTGTCGTTTACTTGGAGATCCCTCTCTCTCTAAGACCGGCCGGAAGGGCAAGGTCACCCGGCGAACCCTCAACTCTAACCTCCAATCCACTTGTCTCCTGATGATCCCGCGCGGAGATCCCTAGGTCCTACTCCCAACCAAAGTTATGGAGAATAAGTCATGGAGAATCATGGAGAATTATGCAAGTATGGAGATGCGCTCGGCGGCGAAATTCCATGGTCGAGCTGGGAGGTGCCGAGCATGAAGCCATCAGCGGGCGACGCGGAGGAGACGCTCTTCGCACTTTCCTCAGTGGGTAAGCTGACTTAGTGCACACGTCGCCTCGATGGGCTGCCACGTGGAGCCAAGCGTAGAGAAGGAGTGGTAAATTGTTGGAGTATCCTTGTACAGAGCGGAGTTGGACACTTGTACCTACAAAACCTTTTCCTAATATTACATATGATTACTTGTTTAAACCAGATCATGACTTTTTTTAAAGATTATATTATTTATCCAGAGTCTACAAGTACAGTTTAAAATTTCAAAAGAAGTGTTATTGACTCCCATATGCTTAAGAAGTCATTTGCTAAGCCCGTTAGGTTCTAGGTTGAAAACTTCACCATCTGAGACCAAAATTAGTACCATTTATCGAAATAATAGTTAATAAATCTAGAATGCCTTAACTAAACATTTCTTGGAACATTGACCCGCATGGAAATTACCAAAAAGGGCTAACTTAACATCCTCATATGCCAAAGAGCACAGGCTGACTGCAACAATCAATACAACTTACCCATAGGAAGGGATAAAAATGCCTGAACACATTCCAATAGAAGCAAATCTTCTTCAGACCATACATTGAACAAAAAGGTTATACCGAATATATATCAGAATCCTAATGACAATTAAAACATAAGCATGACAGTTGGACTTCCAACATATGCATTACGAGCATTCGACTGATGTTACTTCCATAAAGCTCACTTACCCAAAAAAGAAAGATGTTACTTCCATTATCTACTGGATTGCCACTCATGCTCCACAATAATAATTACAATATCCAAAGAGGAATTGAAGCATGTCGGATTCAGTAAAAAGTTACCTCCAAGAGAGAGCATATCACACCATCCGACTGTATAAGTAAACTCAATATTTCAAAAATCAATGCATTATGTTATTTTATTAAAAGTTATTTATTTACATAGAAAGGGGGTGAAAGCCCAATGTTTTACATTATTTTATCAGTAAATTTACATAGTAAATGGGTGGGCGAGGCAGCAATACTTTAAACAGATTACGCAGCGACACTATTAGGAAATTGTTGACTTCTACTTTACAGCATTTAAGATTAATAAAATAGTCCAAAGTAAAAACAAATGCTATCAAGATGGCATAACCACTCACTTTGTTTCTTTCTTTTTTCCCGATAAGTAAAGATGATATAAGGGCTCACCTTGTAAAAACAACTAGTCCCAAATGGACAAGTCCCATTTCCAAAGTCAAAGTGCCTGCAATCAATAGACCTGCAAAAGAAAGTCATCTTAATGTCCACTCGAAAGACTACCACAAATAGAACTCATGTTAATTTTTCTCTCCCCCCCCCCCCCCCCCCCCTTCTTCTCTCCCTCTTCCAAACAAAACCAAAAACCGAAAACCAAATAAATAAATAAATGAGTATAAAATCTGATCATACATCTTGCAAGATGATCATAATGAAAAAGTATGAAAGACATACACACAATCCTACATCTGCAACAGAGAGGTCCAATACTCTATGGACAGTGGCTATTCAGAAACCCGAGAGATAAGTTTATCTACAAACATAAAAAATAACAATCTAGTACAACAAAATCTTGAGATACATTTTTTATTTAAGGAATAAAGTCCCAAGATGTTAACCTCAAAAAATTCATTTTAAAAGAATTCTTAAATAAAAATAAGCAAAAGTAAAAGTTCAAATGTTAACCAAATAGATATCTAGAAACCTCGTTTTCATGTGCTAACTATGTTAAATGGTCTTGGGTACCGGTGGGTTCATCTAAATCTTATGTCTAATGATACACGGACACAGCTAATTTCATATTTCTTGAACATTTTTTTTTTTACTTTTGTGATAATATGTTATTTAAAAACAAATTGAGCATTTTATGCATAAAATGCGAGTTTTATGCATAGTCATATCTATAGTAAACTCGACTAATTAGACATATTTGTAGGGTGCATGTCCAAAACTAGATAGGTTGGACAAATATCCCATAACCTTATCCAAGCGTCAAGAGTTTGAAACGGGTACTTCACAAAATTAGAAGTGTTCATATAACATAATGTTACACAAACTTTGTTTACTAGGAAATATAATAATATTTTATATGGACTCGAGTGCAGATATTGCGTTTGCCGTATAAAATGGAAGTTTTGTGGATAGTTACACTATAAAGTTCATTACTTATGAATATTTGTTGGATGCATATCCAATTAACCATATAGTACACGTATCTCATACCCAAGGGCGGATCTATGAAGGGACCAGTGGAGGCAGCTGCCCCCACTAACTTGGCGACTTCTACTAGTTTATTAAAAAAAAATTGTGTATTTATTTGATCTTAGGTTGTAAATGTATGTTTTGCCCCCACTAACTTGGCGACTTCTACTAGTTTATTAAAAAAAAATTGTGTATTTATTTGATCTTAGGTTGTAAATGTATGTTTTGCCCCCACTAAAAATGCTTAACACTTATATTTGCCCGCTTCTAAATTTACTACAACTTACATTTGCCCCCACTGAACATTAACACTTCAGTATTTGGCCAAATAAACAACACAATCTTAATCCCTAACATTCTATTCTAATATTAAATTAAAATGCTCTTACCCATTTAATATTTCATTTATCTAACTACTATCTTCTACTATTTTAAAAGGTAAAAAAAAAGACGCAAACTCCAAAACTTTTTGTATCCATAGACGGTTGGTTACCCAACTCCCAAAACCTCTTCTCGAAATTTTGAACCTTAGCCAGTTAATCTGAGTTAAGGTTTTTCATGGCGGTATAATTTTTTGTATATAACTTTTTTTCAGTAGCAGTGCCCCCTTTTTCGGCGACTTTAATATAATTATCTTTTTATTTATCAAAGAAAAAATATTGTCAATCAAGAAAAAATTTCGTGTACAATTCTGTATAAGTTTTGCCCCCACTAAACAAAATTCCTAAATCCGCCCCTACCCTCACCCCAAGTGTTGAATGTCCGACATGGGTACTTCACAATTTTAGAAGAATCCATGTAACATAGCTAATAACTAAGGTATGATTCTAACAAAGTCCAGGCAATCTAAACTTTAATGCAATGCTCTTCTAATCAACATTTGAACAATTAATAAGAGGAGAAGACTATGACCAGTTACACTAGATAGAAACTCCCAATAATGGGGAAGCACTTATTGACTTCTCCAGTGGTTAGGCTTCCCTTTCACACTCATTCTTTCAATCTCTGTTGAATGGACTTGGTACGAACATCAGATTCAGGTATATGTCTAACCTTTGGGTTCATCTAATTTTCATGCCCACGAACACTAGGATAGCCTTTTTTAAATACTTCATTCATTTGGAGTGAAATAGTGTTTACAAACCAACATGGAGATTTTTATGCGTAGAATGGAAATCATATACAAAGTTTCATAATAGTAACTATCTTACTTAAAACATATTTGTTGAGTGCATGTCTAACTAGATATGTCAAACACATATCAAAATCCTAACCCAAGTGTCACATGTCCGATATGGGTACTTCGTATATCTAAAAAAGTTCATGTAGCGTAGCTTTCAATCAATAACGTTCATTTTGGTTCCCCTCCCCCCACCAAAAAATAAGAGAGAGAGAGAGAGAGAGAGAGAGAGAGAGGATACAAGTAAGCGTCCTACATATTCAACAGCTCCCAACAAACCAAGAATAGAATAAGTTGAAGTCCATTTAACTTAGAACGTAAAAAGCACAAACACTTCTAAGAGGAGTCGTGTCCTGTTATTTTTAAAATTTTTAAGAATCAAACATGCTTCGAACATGTAAGGGATACGCATGTGCATCACTTAGATACATGTGAAAAATATTGAAAATTTGAAGAAAATCACTTGGGATCCACCAAAAACGAAAAAACAATATGGATTTAAATCTATAAAATTTCTCCTTTTAATTTTTTAATTTTAGGGATTCAAAAACCTAAAAAAGAATAGAGCTTATAAAATAGGTATTAGCACATTTTGTTTATACTTCTTTTCCAATATGTAGAATGTGAAAAATAATTCATTACTATTTAGATATAATAAACATAAATGTATTTGTCAAAAAATGAAGAACAACTATTATTTTTATGTACAAATATAAAAATATATTTATTTGTTGTCGTGCCTTCCCATGTCATGTCCTGATCTAGTGGCATCAGCACAGTGACATGTCATTTTGAATCTATCAATCAAAATGTCCGTAACCGTGCTTCTAAGCATGGTACTTCTACTCCAGGTATTGGTCCACTTCCGGAATAGAATTGCATCATAGAATTGGAATCACCAAAACAACCCAAAAAAAACCTTGCAGCCACCATAGAAGTAAGAAAGATGGCGACTGAATCCCCATTCACTTTGCATTTACAACACCTAATGTACGCTACCCCATTTTCAAGGGAACCACTATCACCATATTCGAGTCTCACAGCTGCATGCATAAGCAAGCACACATGGTCGCATGCGAGCCAACAGGTCAGATAATGCCACTGAATACTAGATCCACTTAGCCCCCAAAGATTCCCCAATGTTGCCACTCAACTGCTAAAAGACCAACTCACCAAAAACATGTAAAGCCATAAGCAAGCAAGAGGGTGTCCAAATCAAGTACTCTTAAGCTTGTTAGCAGATAAAATCAACATGGGAGCTTGACGGACATTATGCAGGAGGGGGAAAGTAACTCCAACAAAAGAACCACATCGAAGCCTGACACTCCTAATCTTCCAGTAATTCATGGTCACTAACATTTTCATGCATATCAAAGCTTTCCTTCCAAAATTTAACGTGCGAATCTATTTAAACCTTGAATAATGATGAGTACTATATTAGAATGGTAGTTAATGAAGATTATCAAGATAAAATGCCATTTTATCATCTTCCAGTTCCAGTTCCAGGATACCAACGATTTCCAAGAACAAGGATGACATGACACCAGGAAATGTATGTGAAATTATGTTACATGGACTTGAGTATGGGTGTCGGTCCGGTCCTATGTACCTAAGTGTCAGATTCGTCCAATTCTCATGTTCATGGACACCAGGACACTGCGAGATTTCATGTTTCTTATATACTCGAGTACTTCTACAATTGTTAATGTACTTCTACAATTGCTAATGTATCTATGTACACAATGTCCCCCTTAAGAAACTACAAAGCAGCAACCCCATATAAATAGCTGTGATAGAAGCACCACATTCAGCAGATATGGGGTTAGAACCAGTGCCATAATCAGGACGAGCAGACCACTATTCTTCTGTTCATAATGAAAGTGTAATGCATCAATGGATTTCAAAGTTATTGCGCTCTAAAGGTCCTAATTAACAAAATTTTCCAAGTTGATCATGACAAACAAATGGAAATAAGAATGTTGTTCTTCTCCTACCCAAATTGAGATGTATTAATATCTTTTAATTCTTTTTTCCGAAAAAAATTCAAGGAATTGGCAAGAGAAGTCTTTTTTTGGAAAAAAAAATTCAAGGAATTGGCAAGAGAAGTACAGGACTCTCACATAATTATACCTGAGTTTTGCTTTGTAGCTGTCAACAATTTCCTGCTTTTCTTCCTTTGTAGAATACCAAATGACACTGGGAATGACAAAGAATGAAACCTTTCTACATATTGGGCAGGCCCTTAATGTAGAGTTGACATCCATTCCAGAGGTTGGGGAACTACTACGCCAATTTCTGATACAGGATATACAGAATGGATGATCGCACTCGGATAGTAATCCAAACTTTCGTTCAGCCGCTGTTGGCTTTGAAAGAACACGTTCAAGGCACACGCTGCATTCTATTTCTTGACTGTGCTTTAATGCCTCCAGGTGGTTTTGCTTTTTCTCACAAGTTTTTATATGTTCTTCTCTCTCATGGGGTCTGAAAGGATGCAAGCAATGCTTTCCACAAGACAGGCATAAATCCCCATGGATATGAGGACATTTTTCCCCACGTGGACAATTACCAGCGGCAGCAAATGAGCATATTGAATGATCAGCTGGATCAAGACTATTAGACTCCCCAACATCATCAGCATCTAACAAAGATTGATACCCAGAAATTTGACCCCATGCCAGTTTTTCTGGGGGAAAGAAAGGTCTACTTGACGCTGAAAGCTCTGAAGTAACACCTGGGACTGCAGTCAACCCACCAGATGTAGACCCAGAAGAATGAGTTACAGTGACAGAATCAGGAACCAAAAATTGGCAAGAATTTGCTGATGAAGATGCAGTGGAGGAATGTGGCCGAGAAAGCTTGACATGTTCATATCTGCAATGGCTTCCATAAGAACAAACTACTTTTTGGTAGAAGGTGCACGCCTGTAATAGAATTTCAATAATGATCAACAAAGTCGTAACAAAAAAACAATTGGACTAATGGAATTAATTCGTTTACTGCCAAAGCAGATAGCAGAAAGTTTACATTATTTGAGGGGTCCTTCCAATCATGTGAGAACTCACAATGATCCCCTTTTAGACATGCTCCATGTGCAAAGAACTTGCAAAGAACCCTGGACAAAATAGAATCATGAATCTATAAGGACATTCATTCTCTTCTGACAACAGACTGACCAAGACCACAGGACTAGAAGCAAGGGAATTTGATTTTTGTCTAAAATAAAATAAATAGAACAACTCTGTAAACCAAATTTTGGGACCAAATCCAAGCCAAGTAGACAATGGAATCCCCGTGGTGATTACATTATTGGCAAATGCATCCCTGCTGGTTGCTAACAAGTATCTTGCAAAGATGGCAGTAAATAAAGATAATATCACCTTAACTGAAATTTCGGGTTCAGTTATGAGCACCTTAGAAAATCATGGGTGTCATGTATGGGAATAAAATTTGTATACTCTATATAATTGATACATCAAAACAACAAAGAACTCACTCTTACAATCAATTGAGGATAACAGGGAGACAATATAAACCTATCTAGAGCAAACGCCGAACCAGTGATACACCCAAGGATATTTAACTGAATACTATCTCTGTATCTTTTGAACCATCACACCCTATACCACCACAGACACATGCTAGAAACCTGTTCGGCTTGAGATCAAAATTTTCAAAACCCTCCCACAACAACACTTGCAAGAATCAACATTAATTCTCTACATTCTATAAACCATGTATTTCTGTTAGTTGGAATTAAAAAAAAATAACAAGGCTGACTAGAGCATATTGCGTGGTGATTGCCCATATCATCCTCTTAGAGAGGAAAAAAATAGGAAAACCATCAACCCACAGGGGCTTTCAGCACCATCACGGGGAAAAGAAGAAAAAAAAACCCCAAGTTCCTCATCCTCCAAAACCATTAGCATACCTAAGCCAGAAGTACCTTCAGAGAGGACTAGACTTTGCTTCACAGGAATTTGGAGCTGACATCTCCTAAAAAGTGAGACCAATTTATGTGTTTTATAAAAGATGCATCCAACACGTTCCGGTCTCCCTCTCTTCCTTCAAAAAACCAGAGTCATTAATGTAGGCATCACCAAAGTTACAAAGCCTCAATACATGTGTTGATCAGTATTGTTAAAGTTGTAATATGTGATTTGTATCTCATGGAAAAAGATACATAACTCATATCATTGGGTAACTTGAATCATGATTCATGAGATACATTCCTGTATCGTATGACTTTGTATTGTTTTGCGATTCAACTTGGATAGCACAATTAATTAACCTCTACCTTCTCCTTCACCATTGGCCCTGTTAACAGCTTTCTTCATTCTCATATCGCCATGGCCAACACTCATCAAACAAACACAAACAATGTTCTCAAAATCCCCATACAACCCGCAAGCAAAAGTGACTCTTGCACTCTCTTTTCTACAAGGAATTGAACTACTCTCATGGGTCTAATTCAAGTGAAAGAAACAGAGTTTCCCCACACACACACACAAAGCTCTATTGGCTGTTCACATCTGTGGGTTCTGCAAGTTTGCAATTAAGAGAAGAAAAGCTATTGTGCACTTAGTGCACATGGGATCAACGGGCTATAGACCATTGGATTTGGGTTTAGACTTGAGATTTTAGCCAAAAGGCTTGTTTGAAACATAACCTAAACCATATAACAAGTACGCTTTTCACTACTCCTATACATACGAGTCCTAAAGAATGTCTTTGGTTGCAAATCAAGAACCAGATGGACATAAGAACAACACCAGTCAAGCCCGAATGAAAAACAAACAAGGAAAAACATTTTTCTTATTTTTTATATTTGCAATGAAATGTACTAATCAAAAAATATATTTGAGATAATTACACTTTGCAACCTTACACTTTACACTAAATCCAACTTCACGCCCTTCACTTTCAACTGTAATTGTAGGTACATATATGCAACTCTCCTACATGGTAGGACACCTAAGTGTTTGGCCACTTCCCTCTCCATACACTTGGTCTCTCGTGGTAGCCCGTCAAGGTGATAAGTGGACCGAGGCAATCTCGCCCACTGAGAATAGCGCAAAGAGTGTCTCCTCCAAGTTAGGGCACTAAGAGGGCCCTCGCGCTAAGCACCTCCAGGTACGGCTGCAAAACTTCTCCTGCCGATCACCCCCTCTTGAGGGCACCTCGCATATGGCCTCGCACTCGACAGCTCTTGGCATGGCCATGGAACCTCTCCACCGAGTGCCTCTCCTTTGGGACAACTCTCCATACTTGACCTCAGGGGACTCCCCTTGACGGCATCGAGGGAGTCTCCGCCCAAGGGCACCTCGTCCATGACCTCGCGCTCGACACTTACTGACACGGCCATGGAACCTCTCTGCCAAGCGCCCTCTCCTTTGCATTCCTCCACACTTGGTCATAATTCTCCATAAGTGTATCTCCATAACCTAGATTGGGAGTAGGACCTAGGGACCCCCTTAAGGTCACCCTCGTGCAGGACCATCAGGAGACAAATGGATTAGAGGCTAGAGTTGAGGGTTCGTCGAGAGGCCTCACCCTTAGAGGGCCTCGCCCCCTTGACCAGTCTTAGAGAGAGAGAGAGATCTTCACCAAATCACGTCATTAGAGCAAGATGACAAAGGCATTCAATGAAAGCTGACCATTGACATCTGGCCGAATCCCTGCCACTCTGAGGGGATCTTGGCACAGAGTTAACATTTGAAATGTCGACCCACGGGGAACTAGCTATCAGATCTGAACACTTACAGGTTCCAAGTCAAGGAGCCAATCCGAGGGCCTCCTTCACTTATATAAAAGGGAGACCATCCCTCACCAACAACACACACAAGACAAGACAAGACAACAAGAGAATACACCAAGATTTTTCATAAGTCTCTCTAGCTCCCTTAGGATACATTGTCACTCTCTCTCTTCCCGAAGCCGCCTCAACTCTCTCTCCTCCTCCTAGACAACGCCTGCAATAACTTAACTTCCCTAAAGGTCTCCCTCTATCAGGTTTGACCACTCACCCCTCTACCCTCCACACAGTAATCAATTTTATTATGTATATAATATAATTAGGTTTCATGTAAAAACTCCTAATTAAACTCACATGCGATATGAGTGTCTTTCGGATGCAAAAATGTTGAATTTTACATATTTGTCCTTTGAAAAAAGTCATGTGGTTATCACATGTAGATTTTCTGCCAAATAGAAGGTTAACATTGCAATAAATTAGAAGTGTAAAGGCTTAATTGTTACCATTGAAAGTGAAGGTACTAAAGTGAAATTTGGTGTTAAGTGTAGAGGTGTAAAGTGTAATTAACACACTATATTTCAATGAAATTTCATATGCATCATATTACATTGAACTTATTTCATTCTTCTTCCTAAATTCTTATGTGTTGGATACATGGGTTTCTAATGAATACATGTTTACGTTTTTGAGCAATTTATAAGTCTATTAAGACTTAAAGAGTCATAATCTTTCATGTCATTGGTTATATGACTTAGTATTTCATTCTTGCAAAATAGTCACATATTATATGAAGATACTTATTTCTTTTACCTATAATCATATATGTTAATCTATTATTATGATACAAGATACGATGCAACAAACGAAACACAAAAGTGATACATCGATACACAATATGTACAACAAATTGACAACATCGGCATTGATGTGCAATCTCAACCATGCATTGATGGAAGTGAGTGTCTGGATGATTCACCTATAAAGTAAGAGGCCAGAGAGAAGCAGCATCTATCCAAATGTCAAAGTTTGGGAAAACATCTACAGCCTTTTATTCTAGGAATTTATCAATCATGAATAAATGCAATGGTAGCCTCGATCCTTTGCCAATTTCGCCAACCCTTTAATGCTAAGAAGTGAATTTGAATAAAGATTTTGAGAATGAATTTGCAGTAATCAATTCAATACTGAGCAATGAATGCAGCTGCTAACTTCTAAGCACCATTGAAATAAGACTAAGGCCTAATATGCTACAAACTTGCATGTGGGGTTGCAATTCAACCAGTTAACACCTCAGATGGGATGGCACAAGTGAATTTATAAATGCAATGTGTGTCCATAAGATATAACCAAGAATTCTATGGGCATGGAGAGTTATGCATATGCTAGCTGCAACATTTATTGTCACAATCAAATCTCTATCTACAATGTTGCAAACAGCCAATTTGAAATTAATAGTTCAAACACTAAGCCGTTTGTAAAGGACTTCAAAGCCCTCACCAGCAATGCACAACATAGGTAAAACTCTTCATGTGGACATCTCCAAATGAAATTGACCCAACTGACCAAATCAAGTAGATATGACAGACACAAACTCAACAAGCCATAAAATTTTGCATGGTTTCATTTCAAAGGAACTATTCATCCCCTCCCAGACATAAGACTCTAGCCCCACATCCCCCCTTCCCCCACCCCAAAAAAAAAGCAAAAAAAACCCACAAAAAAAAACACAAATCTCTCTTCCAGAATTATGTCAATTAGATATATGAAGCACAGAAAAGCAAAATGAAAATCAGAGTATCACATTTTCGGTTGCTTTGTCCTCAAAACTTAAAATAGATGTTTGCTTTCTCACGTCCCAAAAAATGACTTACTAAAGATCCAAAATTTTGATTTTGTTCTCTTTCCCTACATTTTCATCAACCAAACAGAGCTTGAAAAACAAACAAAATTTCCAAAATCAATGGGGGAAAAAAAACACCAAATGAAGTCTATGTTGCAGAATTTCCTGGATAAATTCAATCTTGACTCGATAATTTTGATATACATAACTAACTACTCAAATCCACCAACAAATTGCAATTAAAAAGGTCACAAAATTACGGAAACACATAAAGAATCATTAATTCCAATAAATGCCGATCATTCACATAAAATTCACAAAGCTTTTGGGTGTAACACGAAAATTGTTAAAAAAAGGATTATAGATACGAGATTGAAACCTCAAGTTATAGGTTTTGCACATATAAATATGTTTATATGGGTATATATAACGGGTTCAGATATAGGTGTATATATATATAATGAAAAACTTATATCAATCCATAGAGTTTACCAGCAAACTGAATGATAGAACTCAGATAATAACAGGATAAAATCCTATCGATACCGAAAGGAAATCGAGAATCACCTCTTTGACATAGCTTCAAGAGAATCGACACCCTAAAATTTTCGCTGGTGAAATGTGAAATAACAGTCATGAGACCCTTTTCTAGGGTTTTTGGCGGTTGGTATCCTGTCAGGTTGAAAGGAAGGAGGTAATAGCAATCGAATTAGGGTCGTATTACCAAAATGCCACTCCACACGATTTGCGATTAGCGAATGGTTTGGGCATGGCAGTCTTGCAATTCTGGAGAAGTATGAGGATGTTTGTGTAAATAAGGCCTTTTAACGCCTGCTTGAGAAAGAAGGGCCTGATGGTTGATTGAACCCCGCGGGTACAACCTACGGTAGAAACCGTAGAATTTTTTGGGAAATATTCCACCTAAGAAAAGTAGAGGGGAATATACTAAGCTTTGATGCGGATTTATCGCATGATATCATTGCTCTAAATTTGGATTTTGTTGTGTTTCCTTAGATGATGAAGCTCGTTTGGATGGGGTGATTTTGAGGGAAATTAAGAGTGAGGCAAGGTTTTGAACATTAGTCTCGTTTGGCAAAAAAAGGAATTTGTGGGAAGGATGCAACCTAGGTTTTACTTCATTATGATTTTTACTGTTCGTCATTCGATGACACATAAATTTGAGTGCAGTAGTTTGGTCCTAACATAATATTAAAATTTTGGATAAATTACGGTAGTAGTCCATATAGTTTTATCTTAGTTTTATTTTGATTCATATTGTTTTAATTGTAACAAATTTTTTTTTTTTTAAAATTTGTCCTTCAATTTAAAGAAACCTGCACAATCGGTTCAATTTGGATCAACCTTCTTCAAAATGCACGTTCATTCCATGTAATGTTTTTTAATGGCAAAACAATAAAATTACCATCTCTATCTTGTGTTAGATCTCAAATAACATTAATGGTTCCTGTAATATCACCTTAATTTCATTTTGGTCTCTGTTATTTTAATTGCACCAAATTAGTCCTTCAATTTAAAAAAAAAAAGCATGCGCAATCAATCTAATTTAGGATGGCTATAACAGAAACAAACAGAAATAGCGCACATGTAATTCGTGTGATATTTTTTAAGGAGAAAATAGTAAAACTACCCACTTTCTCCCTTAGCCCAGTCTATCTCACTCGCATAACACTATAACGACATAGAAATTAGAGCAAAAAAATTAGGAGTTTTTGTAAAAGCAATTATTGACGACAACTGTGAGGCAATTAGTTACTGATAGTGTAACACCTTAGAATCCTCACACTCACTAAGTTACACTCACTCCATAACTCTTTTTTATGCATATATTGATTTCATGCTAATACTTCTCTATTTATACACAATTAAAGAATTGCAAATAATGGCAGCACTTAGCAATATAATCATTAAAATATTATTCCACTTAGATAAGTGGAGAATAAAGTTTCTCCACTTGGTAAGTGGGATAAGTATCTTCACTTAAAGAGGAGTAAATGGTGGCAACACTTAACAAAGTAATTATTAAAATATTACTCCGCTTAGATAAATGGAGAATAAAGTTTCTCTACTTAATAAGTGGGATGATTATCTTCACTAATGAAAGTTAGCCCACTAAATTAGTGGAGAATAAAGAATTAGTAAAGTATTATATCTACTTTCTTTACTTCATCCTATAAATAATACATGTAGATAAGAGGGTTTGAATTCAAGTAAGCTTAAACATAGTGAAGAGAGAAGAGTGGAGGTTAAAAAGTTACACTTGAAGATCAAGTTTCAATCTTTAAAAGAAGAATTCCTAGCATTAACCACTTAAAGTGAGTAATGGTGTATTTGGAGTAAAACGTACATATTTTCAATGCAAATGTTCTTTTTCTACAAATTATATTTGAACAATACGTTTTCAAAGCAAATGATTTAAACAATACGTTTTCAAAGTAAATGATAATATGTCTATGTTACTCTTCAAAAATAATTATTATATATATTTTGATGTTAAGCCTTGTATTGTTCTATCAAGAAAATTCATGAATTAAAGATTGTATACAATGAATAAGATTTCAAAACTATATGTGTCATACTCGAAGGTCCTACATCAGAAGCACTTAAAATAAACCGAAAGCTTGATATGATTAGGAAGACGTTACTCATGACTTTTTGTCGTTTTGTTACGTATCACTAGTGTATACTTTTTGTTATAGATTTTCATTTAGCCAAAATCATGAATACATTATGAATTATATATATAATGTTGATATTTAGATGATTTTGCAAGTATAAAACTAAATTAGTATCTTTTAAAAGATATGCTTATGTTTAATATACGGATCTCTCTTTTACTTGTTTCAAGATCTTATGCAAATGATATTTATATCATATGTAAATCAAGCTCATGGTATATTTTGATACTTTAATTATTCTATTATTTACTGCGTTTGTAGCTCATATTTTCTTAAATATTTTTAGGTAACCAAGATTGGGAGCTTAAGTTTGAAAAGTTATTGGCTAAGCTATCTATGTGTGAATGTCATGAAGACTTGAGTTATATTTTGATTTGTGATAAGTTTGAACTAATAGATTTTTCTAGATTTGTGTTAAGACTATGATTGTGTAATAAAACTATGTTACGATGGTAACATAGGTATTTACTCTATGTTTACTAATAAATTAAAAAGTGAGTCCTGCTTCCGCATTATATCAAATGTAGGCAATCAGTTTTTTAGTTTAGTTTGGCCTTGGGTAGGTAAGCTACTGGTCGGTTATGATTCTTAATCTGCATAAGGTGGATTTTGGGTCATGACAAAGTGATATCAGAGTAATAGGTTGATACTTTAAGACTAAAATAGTAATCTAATGACGTATATATTTAAATCGCTACGTGTTTTAATATATCTTCTATTACAGTTAGGTGATGATATGAATATATATGTGCAGTACAATACGTATTATATACATTACAACATATATGTTGATTGTATTTTTTGGTAGTAGTTGGCAGATGGCTAAAAGCAAAGAAAAGGTAAGGACATCTATTGATCATATTGAAAGAATTGAAAGAGCTCTTGAAGGACTCATTTATACCATCCATGATGCTCAGCAGAACAATAACCACCATGCCCAAAATTCTCTTGAACTACGTATACAACGATATAAAAGGAGAGCACCTACAACTATCAAGCAATTTCAACAATTAAAACCTGCTACTTTTATGGGCACACAAGACCCTATGACTACTGATGCATGGATACTTAGAATGGAGAAGATATTCAAAGTTCTATCTTGCATTAAAAAACAAAAAGTTATTTTTGCTACTTTACATTTGAAGGAACAGTGTGAATATGGTGGCTAACAGAGGAAGGAAATGAGCTTCGATGGACTTGGGAAAGATTTCTTGTAAACTTCAATAACAAGTACTTTCTTAATGCTATTAAAGATCAAAAGATTATAGAATTCTTAACTCTAATCCAAGGGAACATGACGGTAGTTGAATACGAAGCAAAATTCATTGAATTGTCTAGGTTTACCCTACATGTGGTAACTATCAAAGTTAGAAAAGTAAGAAAGTTTTAGGGTGGCTTGAAATGGAATATCCACAATCAAGTGGATATTTTAAGACTCCCGACATATTTAGAAGTGGTAGAACAAACCACGATTGCTGAAAAGTCCAATAAAGAAATAATGAAAAGCAAGAACCTGAAGAAACAAGGTGGTGGTCAAAGACAAGATCAACAAAGATGAAGGTTCAAGAAGCAAAGCACCAGAACCACTAGCTGGAGTTTTTTTCTTAACGAAGGTGCAATAAGTCAAGTCAACCGAGAATAAGTGACATGCCTCAATGTCCTAATTGCCAAATGTGGCACCGAGGCCCGTGTCATCTGCGAGTGGTGCGTGCTTTGGTTGTGGCCAAGTGGGGCACCAAATTAAAGATTGCCCAAACACTACAAGAGCACCAACACCAAGTACTACCACCTCTGCATTAATCCAGAAACCTCTTACTAGTAAGAGTGTGAAGCCATTAAGGCAAGGTCGGGCGTTCACATTTATTCTTGGAGATACCGCAACCATTAATTTTGTAGTACCAGGTACACTCCCTATTTGTGGTCATTCTGCCTGTATTCTCATTAATTCTGGATTTACTCATTCGCTCGTTTCAAGTCACTTTGCTCATCACTTATCTAACCTTCTTGAGCCATTGAATTTTATTCTATCCGTTTCCTTGCCATCTAGTGGTTCAATAATTCGTGGCATGATATATAAGATGTGTGAGGTCCTTGTAAATGATGTCCCCTTGTTAGTTGACCTTGTACCCTTTGACATGCATGGATTTGATGTTATCATAGGAATTAATTGGTTATCTTCCTATAATGCTACAATTGATTATATGCTTAAGAAAGTCTCATTCCAAATACCCTATCATTCTACACTCACTTTTGAAGGAGTTGGTGTGATACCTTCTCTTTATCTTATTTCTTCTATGAAAGTCTATCGTTTACTCAAAAAGGAAAACCGTGGTTTCTTGTGTAGTGTTATTAATACCCAAACCTCCTCTCTATCTTTACAAAATATTCCTATTGTTCGGGACTTTTCTGATATATTTCCTAAAGAGTTGCCTGGCTCATTAGTAAATCGAGAAATTGAATTCCTTATTGATATTCATTTAGGTACACGACCCATTTCCAAGGCTCCTTATCTTATATCCCCTCTTGAATTAAAAGAGTTAAAAACCCAACCCCAATACTAACTAGATAAAAGATTCGTTCGTCCTAGTATATCATCGTGGGGTGCCCCTATCCTTTTTATAAAGAATAAGGATGGCACTATGAGACTTTGTGTTGACTATCGGGAGTTGAACAAAGTGACTATAAAAAAATAAGTATCTGTTACCTAGGATCGCTGATTTGTTTGACCAGTTTCAAGGTACTCAAGTGTTCTCGAAGATTGATTTGAAATCAGATTATCACCAATTAAAGGTCAAAGCGGAGGATGTAGAAAAAACTACTTTTAGAATGAGATATAGTCATTATGAGTTCTTGGTCATGCCTTTTGGGGTCACCAATGCACTTGCAGCTTTTATAGATTTAATGAATCGGGTCTTCAAACCGCACTTGAATGAATTTATTATTGTATTCATTAATGATATCCTTGTGTATTTTAAGAGCATTGCAGATCATGAGTAATATTTAAAGACCACTCTTCAAATTCTAAGAGACAAATAACTTTTTACCAAATTGAAGAAATGCGAATTTTAGTTATCAAGCATATCCTTTTTGGGCACATCATCAACAATAAGGGAATATCGGTTGACCCTTCCAAGATCGAAGCAATTATGGAGTTACCAAGACCAACCAATGTAATGGAGGTTCGTAGTTTCTTAGATTTAATAGGGTACTATTGAAAATTTGTGAAGGATTTCTCAAAGATGGCTACTCCCTTGACTCATCTAACTCAAAAGAATACTCTATTTGAATGGACTAAAGAAAGGGAGCAAAGTTTTCAAGAATTGAAGAATGGGCTGGTGACTTCACCCATCTTAACTCTTTCATCCGAAACTGAAAGCTTTATCATTTATAACGATGCTTCACACTAAGGCTTGGGATGTGTATTATTATAAAACGGCAGAGTTATTGCATATGCACCCAGACAGTTAAAACCACATGAGAAGAACTATCCCACTCATGATCTTGAACTAGTCGCAGTGGTCTTTACACTGAAGATATGGAGTCATTACTTGTATGGAGTCACTTACGAAGTCTATGTAAGCACCCCATTTTTAACCGCTCAGCAGTCTACACTCCGTCCAGACTTGTGTTCAAGTCATTGTGGGCATATTCCTATCGAAACCAATTCTCTAGGTCCAAATCCCGTCTGTCCATCGCTTCACGGGCCTGTCAAGCCCAAATAGAGGCAAAATGACCAAAATGCCCTTAGGGGCATTGTCCTTTCCTTTCCAATTCCAATCCCACTCTCGAGACAGTTTATTCCTCGAGACGGTTCCACTCCAGGCGCGTCTCTTCGGAGACGATAAGTCTCCTTTCCAATCCCACTCTCGAGACAGTTTATTCCTCGAGACGGTTCCACTCCAGGTGCGTCTTTTCGAAGACGATAAGTCCCCTTTCCAATCCCACTCTCGAGACAGTTTATTCCTCAAGACGGTTCCAACCCAGGCACGTCTTTTCGAAGACGGTAAGACCCCTTTCCAATCCCTCTCTCGAGACAGTTTATTCCTCGAGACGGTTCCAATCCAGGCGCGTCTCCTCGGAGACGGTAAGACCCCTTTCCAATCCCTCTCTCGAGACAGTTTATTCCTCGAGACGGTCCGAGTAGCGAAACTACTCACAAAACCGTTAGAGTAGCGAAAATACTCACAAATAGGTCGATATAAGGAATTGCCAACAAACCTCTGTGTCACGACGACCGCCGTTAGAGTGGCGGAAACACTCAAAACCCAGGTCAACACCAGTCAGTAGCGAAACTACTCACAAAACCGTAAGAGTAGCGGAAATACTCACAAATAGGTCGATATAGGGAATTGCCAACAAACCCCTGTGTCACGACGACCGCCGTTAGAGTGGCGGAAACACTCAAAACCCAGGTGAACACCAGTGTCTGGTAACCCACTTTGGTGAAAAATGACCAAACTGCCCTTTGGACCTTTTCCAAGACTTTCCAGTCAAGATGACTATTTTATCCCTAGGCATCCGAATGCCCCGGGAACCATACCGGCTCTGGGTATCAAACCGGTAACCTCCTGAGACTACTTTTTATAGTATTCTCAACCTTCCTTTATCTTTCCGGATCTTTCCGAGTCAGTTCTGGCCAACCCGGTGCGAAATGACCATTTTGCCCCCGGTGGGCCGGTCTCCTTTTCCGACCACACCGGTTCTGGGTATCAAACCGGTAACCTCCTGAGACTACTTTTTATAGTGTTCTCAACCTCCCCTTACCTTTCCGGATCTTTCCGAGTCAGTTCCGGCCAACCCGGTGCGAAATGACCATTTTGCCCCTGGTGGGCCGGTCTTCTTTTCCGACCACGCCGGCTTTGGAAATCAAACCGGCAACCTCTGGGAACATTCTAAATAATGTTTCCAGATCCCAAGTCTTCTTCCGAGACAATCCGAGTTCGCCCCGGCAGCTTCCTAGTCCGATTGACCGTTTTGCCCCTAAAGGCCCGGTCAACCTTTCCGACACATTTTGTCCTCACTTTTTAAGTCAAATACCTCCAGGACACTATTTTAAGTGTTCCTGCTCCTTTCCGACCTTCCGGGTCATTCCCGGCTCCTTCAAATCATTCTCGAACTTTCCGGAGTCACTCCTAGTGAAACCAGGCTAAAAATTGCATGGTAGTCACTAGTACAGGCGCCCAAATCTAGTCAAAGATACGTTGCTTGCCGACCTTGTGAGACCCTAACTTTTAATTTCATCAGTAATTAATGATGATAGTATTGCATGATTAAGAGGTATGTAAATTAGCATTTATGTAAAATAAGTTTAATTTGACTTAAATTACCCTACCAATAGGAGTTGGCACCTAGGTGTAAGTCACTTAGTGAATGAGAATTGATGGGGGAAAGAAATGGGTGACACCTAAGACTTTTACCTAACTAGTTGAAAGAGATAGTTAAAAAAAAAAAAGGAAAGTGAGAGTGATAGAAAGAAGGAGAGAAAGAGACGGAAGAGAGATAGAGATAGAGAGAGAAGGAGAGAGATATAGAGAGGGAGAGCTGCAAAGAGAAAACAGAGAGGGAGCTACTGCCATCGCAAGAATAGGCTGATTTCACGTATGAAAATTCGTATCTTGCTGTAGATCAAGCTATATGTGGATAGATCTTGAAAAAATACTTGATTTAGATACGAATTTCATCTGATTTGGTTAAGAATTGAGAGAGAAACCTCCGTCCAAAGTTGGAAGATTTCTGCTGCGAAAATCTGCAGAAACAGCCACTTTCGGAGGTTGTTTGACCTCTTTAACAATTTGATCCGTGGCTGAAATTTTACACACTTGAACTTTGAGATCTTAAGAAAATTTGGGCTTTGGTTTTAGTTAAAAATGTTTTAGATTCGAATTATGGTGATTTTTCAAAGTTAAGTTGCCACTATAGAAGTCTGATGCCCAGATCTGCCCAGATCTGTAACCTCTGGTTTGATAGGGCATTCAACCAAGTTAGAGTAGCCCAAAAATTATGAAATTTGTACTGTGTCTATTAGAATGGTTGAAGATAATCTGTACCAAATTTCAGGTTATTTCGATGTCTTTTACCTATGCTACGAATTTATCAAAGGCAGAGCATCTGCTGCTGAATTCAAGTTTCTACAGCACTGCGCTGTTTTAGAAAATACCAAATAAATACTTAGGCATGTTCAAAAAATGTACAATTTTTTCTGGAGACTTTGTGAGATGCCTATGTTGTATTTCTAAAGTTTTAGAATTTTTGAGTATAAGCTCACGAAATTATGTCCAGATTAGGATACTTGTGTCAGTTTTAACAGATTAGAGGACTTATTGTATTTTGGTATTTTCATCTCTAGCTTAACATTGGGAGTGTGATTGAGATTAGCATATGGTAGTTTTAGTGCAGAATTTCAGTGTTATAATTTGTTTGGAGTATGTAAATTATCTTTATAATTATTGGAGTATACATTGAGTTACCTAAACTAATACGATTGTGGTGTTAAGAGCTAACAGAGAGCAAGATCTTTCAACGTCAACCCAGAAGTGATCTTTGACGTAGTGTGTGTGCTGTGACAGGTGGGATCATATGATAATCTTATTCATATAGAAGTGAATATATATTGCTCGTGTTATTATCTATATTGGTGTTAATTGTGGGATTGTGGGATTTTGAGATAATCTTATTTGTGTTACGTGCATTGTGTATTTTCTATATGTATAATGGTGGTGAATGCATATGATGTGGTGAAGGTGTTTATGTATGAGGTGAAATTGGTATTATATGAGAAGTTCTGTGGAGACATTGATGATTTTATATATATGGTGGCATTGCATACCATTCATATTGTATGCCTTGCATTGCACTGGAGAGAGTTAACCATGGTGGGTTAACCAAGGCTTAGTCACGGTGGACTAGCCTAGGGGTGCCACGGTGGGCATTCCTTGATAACGCGCCATCGATATATTGGGCCAACGTTATCTAAAATTGCGCGCACATGTGGGTGATACATGCATTGCATTGAGACATCCATAATATAGATATATATATATATATATATTAATCATTTCTACCTATATGCATTTGGGTGCTTATTATCATTCTTTATGAGTTTGATTATCTATCGTGAGCACGTTGACAATTAGCTCATATCCACACGGACTGTTTTGACAGGTAACTTGGAGATGAAGGTTTGGTTCACTGCAGTGTTGGTCATTGCCGTGATGGCATTCATGTTGGTGTCCGGATGTCATGTCTCAAGGCTTGAGTCGTCTTTTCTATTTGTATTTTTCTTTACGTTAGCTTGAGTTTGGGATTTGTTATAATTTATCTATACTTGACATGATGTGTGTAAAGTTATGGGATGAGTTACTCCGATGTACGTTATATTTATGCATGATTGGTTTATGGTTTCATAAGGCAATGGTGTTCTTCCGTTGTATTATATTGGTTGGGTGTGGATTAAGGTGTCGTTCGCAGGTACAGTGACATGTGCGATCACGCCCTGCCTAATATGATATAATTAATGTCTAATTGGGATAGGGGTGTGACAGACCTTAAACATTTCCTAATTGGCTGGCGCCACTACTAGTGGCGCCAAGCCAAAAAATGGCCTAGCGCCACTTCTAGTGGCGCCAGTGTAAAATTTGGCCTAGCGCCACTGCAACAAGCGCTAGTGTTGTCCAACCTCTATAAATACAGAGCCTCATTTAACGTAAAAGGGATCTGCAAACTCAACCTAAAAATCATATATTTCGATATACAGAGCCCGAGCACCTCAAAAACCCTAGCCTCCCTAGGTTCTCCAAACCCTAACCACCATACACAAACCCTAGTCTCATATACACTCCTATACATCCCCATACACTCATACACTAGTCTTCAACCATCCTTTGAAGACTTGAAGAGCTGCAATCCAAAGCTTGAAGACAACTCTTAAGGATTGAAGACGAAGATCAAGATAAAGACCGAAGACCGAAGACAGCACAGCGCGCAAAATAAACAAGACATACGATAGGCTCCCTATTTAAATTTTCGCACTTCCCCCCTCTCTCTTCTCTCTCCTAACCCACTTGGGTTTTCTTTATTTTAATCCCCCATCTCTTTCCCCCCCTTTCTTTGCATACTTGAAACAAGGGGATTCCCGGTCCATGTGTAGGATTGGGCTATTGGAGAATCACCGTGTCGGGGGCTTTCTTCTAGTCTAACCAGAGACCACGCGGGTCCGGCCCCCTTGGTTATATGGTGAAGCCTTAGCCTTGTATGTTCACGACCCCAAAACTGCATTGTGCATATCATGATCTTGCATCTTCCAAAAACCGTTTTCAAAGTTGTTTTTCAAATCATTTTTAAACTTGTTTTCAAAATTGCATCAAAATCTCTTTTTCAAAAATTTGTTTTCAAAACCACAATTCTAGGGTGATTCTAGCCTTTCCATGGCTAGGGTTGCTTTAGGAAAGTGTTACATTAAAAGTGACTTTTATGGTCTATATTTTCAAATCTTATTGTTTTCCAAAACAGCTTTCCTAAAGTGATTCTAGCCCTCTTATGGTTAGAATTGCTTTAGGAAAGTGAGATGTTTTTATACTTTCCAAAAACTCCCTCTTCAAAAATCTCTTCCTAAAAATCTCTTTTTCAACATACTTTCCTAAAACTCTCCTTTCCAAAATTGTTTTCTAAAAACTCCCTCCGAAAGTCTATTTTTCCAGACTCCCTTTTTCAACTCCTTTCCAAAAACCCTTTCTCCTCAAAATTCACTTTCCTAAACTCTCTCTCCAACAATCTTCTACCAAAAATCTTCTTAGAAAAACTCTCTCCAAAAATCTTTTCAAAAACTTTCTTTCCAAAACCTTTCCAAAAACTCCTCCCTAGGATTTCCCTTCTAGAAAACCCTCGTTTCCAAAAGCGTACTTTCCAAAAAACTCTTTCCTTAAAACCCAAGTCAAGCCCTAGAGCTAACCATTAGGAAACCCTAATTTTCTTTCCAAAAACATGATTTTCAAACTTTGCCCCAAACCTAGGTTTCCAAAACCTCTTGTTTTCACATCCAAACTATACATGTTTCCAAAACCTATTTTATACGTCGAAACTATAATTTTCCAAATCTAGGGTTTCTAGAATCTCCCTTTCCAAATTCCTACCAAATCCTATCTTCCCTTTAGGAAACCAAACCAAATATTCTCTTTTAGGAAACTAGATCCCACACTCCGTTTTTGGAAACAAAATCAAATCTTTTCTTTTAGAAACCAAATCCAATCCCTTCCTAATCCAAACCTTTCTTAATTCAATTCCTTCCTAAACCATAAGTTTCTTAAACCTAAACCTTAAATCTTTCCTTAAATTTCAAAATTCAAATCTTTCCTAATTCAAACCCTTTCCTAATTCTACCCTCCCTTTCAAATCTTAACTTTTCAAACCTAAGTTTTCAAACTCTTCCTAAACTCAAACCTTTTCTAATCTCAAGATTTTCTAAAATTCTAAAACTTTCTAAATCTTAAACTTTCTAAATTTCAAATCTTTTCAAATTCAAAACTTTCTAAATTTGAAACTTTCTCAAGTTAAATCTTTCTAAACCTAAATCTCTCCAAAATTCTAAACTTTTCAAAACTTCAACATCTTTCCAAATCTAAGACTTTTCTAAACTGAAAACTTTCCTTTTTCAAACCTTTCCCAAAACGAAACTTTCTTATTTTCAAAACTTTCTTGTTTTCAAAACTTTCCAAATTCAAAACTTCCCTTTTTCAAACATTCCAAAATTCAAAACTTTCTTAATTTGAAACTTTCCAAATTCTCAACCTTTCTCAAACTAAACTTTTCTTAATTCAAAACATTTCTAAATTCAATACTTTCCTATTTCAAAACTTTCCTAAAGTTGAAAACTTTCATAAACCTAAAACTTTCCTAAGTTAAACTTTCCTAATTTCAAAACTTTCTTAATTTGAAACTTTCCTAAATCGGACCTTTCCTAATTCGAACATTTCTTAAATCCAATCTTTCTTAAACTCTTGAGTCTTTCCTAAGTCTCATCTTTCTTAAGTCTAGGTTTCTTAAACGTTCTCTTTCTAAAACAAGTCTAAATCTATCTTTTCAAATCAAAGTCCAATCTTTTCCAAAATTTCAATTTCCAATCTCCTTTTCTAATCTCAAATCAAATCCAATTTTCAATTCAATCTCTTTCTTCCAATCCAATCTCTCTCTTCAAATAAATCTATTTTCAATCGGACTCCGGTCCGAACTACGACTGACCCGATTCCCCCAAAGGGATACGTAGGCAACCTTCATAGGTGCGGTCACAACACTTTTCAAACCTTCAATTCCACCCTCATGGGTGCGGTCTCCACATCTTTCAAATCTCAAATTCCAATCTATTTTAAAATTTCAATTTCAAATTTTCTATTTCCAAATTTTCAAACTTTCCAATTTCAATTCCATCTCTTCAAATCTATTTTCAAATCAAATCAATTTCAAATCAATCTCTTTTCAAATCTATTTTTCCATTCTCTTTCCTTGCACATGCATATCATGCATCATGTTAGTTTCTTTTCAAACATTTTTTTTCAAAGTGGATAGGATTGAGCATTAGTTTGTTAAGACTCTTATAGGTGAATCTAGGGTAGATTGATATGTAGGTACCGAAAAGGCGGGGTAGGGTGATAGCTTAATACTCTTCCCTACACGTAACCAACCTCCGAACCTAGAATCACTGATTTCAAAGACCAAACGGAGTTATTTTTCAAAAAGGGCTAAATGTTTTCCAAAGGTTGCCAAACAACCTGTTTTCCTAAAAACCCTCTCTTGAGGAGATATTTTCAAAATCGTTTTCTAAAAACCCTAAGTGTAGTCTTCGGATTATTCTTAGTTTTTAGGTGACCTAACTCACCTTAATCAAGTTAGGTGGCGACTTCGAATCTTTTTCAAAAGCCCTTTATTCAAACCTGTTTTCAATTCAAACCTAGTCGCACTCATTCTTCTAGGAGGGTGAGTTCTAACGAAAGAGTACAGCATTTTTCCCGCTTGTGTGAGTATTCCTCGACTGCGAAAAATCTGGACGCGACAGTCTACACAGATCACAAAAGTTTGAAGTACTTTTTCACTAAAAAGGAGTTAAACTTATGTCAAAGAAGATGGTTGGAGCTGATAAAAGATTACGACGTATTAATCCAATATCATTCGAGTAAAGTTAACGTAATGGCTGATACTTTGACTAAAAGGACCACTGCAAACTTGGCATCCTTTATCACCGTGCAACAAAGAGCGTTAGAGGTGGAGGTTGTGTCACCAAATTCACATGGTATATTCTCCACTTTAATTGCTCAAACCCTTTGTTTGAGATAATGAAGCTATCAACTTGAGGATCCTTATTTAAAGAAGATATGTGATGGCATGAACGTGAGTCCAAAACTTGATTTCACAATGCAAAATTTAGTACTCAAATTTAGAGATCGAATATGTGTTCCCAATGTGCCATAAGTTAAGAAGCAATTTCTAGGAGAAGCGCACAACTCCAAATTTGTAAGTCATCCGGGTAATACCAACATGTATAGAGATCTCAAAGGATCTTTCTGGTGGTCAAGAATGAAGAAAGAGATAGTTGAGTTCATGTCATGTTGCCTTCATTGTCAACAAGTGAAAGCTGAACATCAAAGGTCAGGTTGAACATTGCAACCTCTCCCAATACTAGAATGGAAATGGGAACATATTGCAATGGACTTCGTCACGAGATTACCATAATCCCCTCGACATTTTAACGTCGTTTGGGTTATTGTTGACAGGCTCACAAAATCTACTCACCTCTTAGCGGTGAAAACAACGTACTCTTTAGTGAGACTTACTGCAATTTATGTCGGTGAGATTATTCATTTGCACAAAGTATCTGTGTTCATTGTGTCGAATAAAAATCCTAAATTTGTATCTAGATTTTGGAGGAGTTTACAAAGTGCTATGGGGATGGAGTTGAAATTCAGCACAACATATCATCCTCAAACGGACATATAATAAAAAAGAACAATTCAGATTTCAGAAGACATATTACGACTTTGTATTCTCAATTTCCAAGAGAATTGGGAAGTTCACTTGACGTTGGTAAAGTTCGTCTGCAACAACAGTTTCCAAGCCAGTATCGGTATGGCACCATTCAAGGTGCTCTATGGAAGGAAATGTATATCACCAATTTGTTAGATTGAGGTGGGAGATAGAAAACTTTTGGGACCCGAAATCGATCAATTAACCATCGAGAAGATTGAGTTAATTCAAACCGCTCAAAGTCGTCAAAAGAATTACTCGGAGTTAAAAGAAGGGAGATAGAATATCAAGTAAGCGATCATGTATTTTTTAAAGTGTCTCCTTCTAAAGGAGTGATCCCATAATATTTTGAACCTCTATTATCTAATTTAATATAAATTTCTAAAATTTTATATCATTCTAATGTACCTTTGATTCAAGATGACCAATTAGAATTTATGTTGTAACTTAAGTTCCTAGTGTAAGACACATGAGATTATTTTTCATACGTATCATCTTATTACACACACACACACACACACACACACACACACACAAGCTAGCCAAGGAGAAGAAGAAGAAAGAAAGAAAGGAAGAAGGAGAGGAGAAGAGTAAGTGAAGAGACGGAGAAGAGGAAGAAGAAGGTTAGAGGAGCTCCATCCAAGCTAGAAGAAGCCATTGTTGAAGCTTGAGAAAACTTGGAAGAAAGCTATGAACCCTAACCTCTTGTACATGTAAATACATACGTGTTGTTGTGCTTGGAGACTCTTTTGAGTCCTATTTGGTTAGATTTTGAGGGTTTGTAAGCATATGTTGATGGATTAGGACTTCGGGTTAAAAATTCCCAAATTTGTACATGTTAGATTTGAGATTTCAAAACCTGGATCCCTTTTATTGGCTTCTTTATCTTGCCCCATTTTCAATTATTGTTGTCTTCTTGGGTCAATCTTTGAACCTTAAAAGCATTGGGAAAGTTTAGGAGAGTTTGGGAGAGGTTTGGTTAAGTTTGGAGTTGAAAAATCTGTTGATGCGAGTGCCCAAATTTGCCTCAATTGGGCATTTGAACAACCCGAGTCTTGCATTTTCATTTTTGGCCCTTTTTGCCTTGGCGTTTGAACTCCAGTTTTGGCGATCGAACGGTCTGGCCAACTTCAACACTGTTTAATAAAACGAACATAACTTTCTCTAGAAAACTTGAATTGATGCACCGTTTAAAGTATTGGAAAGTAGACTCATAGAACTTTGTACCTATATAAAGTTTGTACTCTAATTCCTTATAGATTGAGAGATATTGAATTTTGAATTTCACCCAAAATTTTGTTAGTAATATTGTTCTTCCAGAATTTTAGTCCATTTTTTATGTGACATAACTTCTTCATCCGAAATGTATTTTCAAGCATAACCTATAAAATTAAAGGTCTTTAAGTCTATTTTCAAATGAAATTAACTTAGAATATAGTCTCATTGCCCTGATGTGAATGAGATGCACTGAAAGAGTCGATATTCAGGGATATATGTCTCAAACCTCAACTTTTATGTCCTTGTTTTACTTTGGGATCTTATGTTTGATGCTTGTATGTACTCTATGTGTAGAAGCACCCTTGTTTAAAACTAATCCTCAAGAATAGAGGTGAGTAACGATATGCCATGAGTAAAACCCTATTACTTTTCAAATGTTTTAAGTTCAACTACATATCATACAATGTTTTCCATATGTTTTTAATTCATCCATGTTTATGTTTAAGTAGAAATGTCATACCTTGAAATGCATGCAAGATATACTTATGTTATGAATCAAAACCTATGGACTATAATGTTTAAATAAAAGAGATACAAGGTTTCCAATGTATGGTGTCAACTCGAGGTCTTTTCGTGGCAAGACTTTAACCTCCCCCGATAGTCCTACTGTAGGGGATATGAAATAAACTATCGATATGTTGGGAGACGTCCCTAGCCTAAAGAACCTTTGTGTGACCTAAAAGGGTTATTATGGAGCCTAGCTCATATGTTGAGTTGTAGCACACTTATGCTTTTAGAATAAGAACCAAGAAATGTTCAAATGCTTATGAAAAGGTATATATATTGCATATTTCTTTTACGATATTATGTTTTGAAATGATAGAATGTTTCAATATGATGCTCAGGCTATCTATGATTTCAAGCCTATGCTTACACGTTTCAAGTTCATGCTTTATATGCATAAATGTTTTATCTATTATTTTATACATTAGACATAACTGCTAGTCCATGGTATTTTCATGCTCGTGCATCATTGTTATTCACTAAGCATTAGCTTACGTTTTCTTAAATGTTTTGAGGTAGACAATCCGAGAGGCCGTAGGAGGAGGCCATATGTGGATTTTGATATCCGGCCCATGGGCCTATATTATGTTATGTGTATTTGGACAAGACCCTAATGTTTGTAATGTTATAAATGATATAACTGGGGTGGCCTCGAATAGGCCCATATGTATGTTTATGTTTTAGATTAGGCACAGCTCTGTCATACATGACATGAGTTATGTTTCAAACTATAATAAATCCTATTTTCACATTTATGTATCATTTAAAATAATTATGCACAAGTATTCAACTGGTTTATGTAATACGGCCTTGGGTAGACTTGCCACTGGTCAGTCATATACCCTAAATCTGCATAGGCTGGGTTTTGGGGCGTGACAGCGTGGTATCAGAGCACTAGGTTGACACAGTCAGATTGAGTCATGTCTAAATAGAATTCTAGGTTGAATTATATATGTGCTACATGTATATAAGTATATGTATGCTACGTGGTTAATGACATGCCAAGGTGTATTGCATATCATAATATGTTATGTGCTTGATTGTGTGATGATTTTTGTAAAGTTAATCATGCCACCAAATAGAAGAGGTCGTGAAGGGGGCAGAGATCCCGAAGACCGTATGGATCGCATTGAGAGGATCTTAGTCGAACTTGTCCAAGTGGCCCAAGATGATCACAGTAATACCACCAACGCACCAGAGTCGCATGTGGCTCAAGCACCAAGGGTGGAAGTGGTGGCCTGTGTTACCATTAAATAGTTTCAATAGTTGAAGCCCCCGACCTTTCAGGGGACTCCCGATCCCACGGCTGCAGAGTCTTGGCTTTTGGGAATCGAGAGGGTGTTCGAAGTGCTGCCTTGTACAGCCAAACAAAAGGTGATTTTTGCCACTTTTACCTTTGAAGGCACCGCACTAGTCTAGTGGACGCTGAAGAAGGCAACGGAACCACAGTGGTTATGGCCTAGATTCTTGAAAGTGTTCAATGAGGAATATTTTTTCGAAACTATCAGAGATTTAAAAACCACTGAGTTTCTTAGCTTGACGCAAAGAGATATGACAGTGGCAGAGTATAATGCCAAGTTCATGGAGTTGTAACGATATGCCCTACACATTGTATCATCAGAGAGGCGCAAGGCAAGAAAGTTTGAGACGAGATTACGATGGAACATCCGCAACAAAGTGGATATCTTATGACTTGAAACTCGCCAAGAAGTTGTGCAACGGGCTGTGATTACCAAAAGGGCCCTTACTGAAGCGGCTCAATATCGGGAGACACATAAGAAGAGAGTCGGTGGTGACCAAAATAGAGGACAAAGTTCAAAGAGGCAAATTTTGGGATCTTCCAGTCGAAATTCATCTACACCACTAGGGAACACGAGGGGCCGAAGTGGCGGCACAGCCAACGAAGCACCGACGTGCCCTACTTGTCAGAAGAAGCATTGGGGCACGTGTCTTTCGGGAAATGGAGCTTGTTATGGGTGTGGCCAAGTTGGGCACCAAGTGAAGAACTATTTGAAGACGGGCAAAGCACAAGAATCTGGTGCATCAATCTTAGCATCAGTACAATAACCTACATCCAGTAAAAGAGATGGTCAACCACGGCAAGGCTAAGGTTTCGCACTTATCCTGGGAAATACCCCAGCTACCGGCTCTATAATGTCAGGTATACTTCTTATTTTTGGTCGACCTGTACACATTCTTATTGATTCTGGTTCCACACATTCATTTGTCTTATACATTTTTGCTAAATATTTGCATACATCTCCGGTACCTCTTAATTATATTTTGTTTGTATCGTTGCTATCCAGGGATTCCATGTTATGTGATAGAATTTACAATTCTTATGAAGTTCTTGTTAACGATGTGCCCATGCTTGTAAATCTTATTCCTCTACAAATACACGGCTTTGATGTCATCTTAGGAATGGATTGGTTGTCGTCTCAATATGCTATCGTTGATTGTGAACTTAAATGAGTCGTATTTCATTCTTCTACCCATTCGGGGTGTCACACCCCATAACCCGGCCTATACGAATTTAGGATACATGACCGGCCAGTAGCAAGGCTACCCAAGGCCGTATTACATTAAACCGGTTGATCACCTGTGCATACTCATTTAAAATTTGCGGAATGGAAACTTTCATAACTTGAAAACATAATCCGTGTTATACATGGTAGAGCTGTGCCTAATCCAAAACATAATATACATAGGGACCTAATCAAGGTCCATAAAAGTTATAGCATTATATTATTACAAAACATTGGGTCCAGCCCTCAAACATAATACAAAACATAGGCTCGAAGGCCGTAGCTCAAAATCCACGTCTGGCCTCGCTCTAAGGCCTCCCGGATTAGCTACCTGAAAATCATTTGAAAGAACGTAAACTAATGCTTAGTGAATAACAATGATGCATGAGCGAGAAAATATCATGGACTAGCATTTATATCCAACGTACAAGGATAGATAATCATTTATGCATAAGCAATGAGCTTTTGAACTTTTAAAGCGTAGACTTGGAACTCATAGGTAACGTAACCATCATTTGAAACGTTTTAACATTTCAAAACATAGTATCATAAGAAGAGATCCAACATAACATTATTCTTGAGACAAAATTTCATATCTTGTCGTAAAACATGTGAACATATCATAGTTCTCAGTTCAAAACATAAGTGTGCTACAACTCGACATATGAGCTAGGCTCTATAGTAACCATGTAGGTCACGCTAAGGCTCTTTAGGCTAGGGACGTCTCCCAACATAGATAGTTTATTTCCTGTCCCCTATCGTAGGACTAGATAGTTTATTTCCCGTCCCCTATCCTAGGACTATCGAGCTAGATTAAGGTCTTGCCACGAGAAGACCCGAGTTGGCACCATACATTAGAAACTTAGCATCTCTTTCATTTAAACCTTATAATCCATGATTTTCATTCATAACATAAGTATAGCTTGAATGGATTTCAAGGTATGATATTTATACGTGAACATAAACATTGATGCATTGAAAATATATGGAAAACAATGCATGATATGTAGGTGAATTTAAAACATTTGAAAATTAATTGAGTTTTACTCATGGCATATCTTTACTCACCTATCTCCGATAGGATGGGTGGTAGACAAGGTGTTCCTACACAAAATGCACATAAAAGTATGGAAATATCAATACAAGACTCCAAAGCAAAGCAACAACATAAAATGAGAACATAAGGTTGAGGTTTGAACATGAAAGCTGGGACATCGACTCCTTCATCGCGTCTCAACACTTCCCAAGGAAGATTTTACATTCTAGGTTAGTTCCATTTGAACACAGGCTTAAAGGACTTTAATTTGATAGGTCATAGGCTAAAAACACATTTCGGATGAAGAAATTATGCCCCATAGAAAATGAGTTAAAATTTTGGAAGAAGAATATTACTGGCAGAATTTTTGGTCAAATTCAAAATTCAATATCTCCCAAACCACAAGGAATTAGAGTGCAAATTTTACATGGATAAAAAGATCTATGAGTCTACTATCCAATGCTTCAAACGATGCATCAATCTGAGTTTTCTAGAGAAAGTTATGCCCGTTTTACAAAACAGTGTCTGAGCTGAAAAGTGAAACCGGGGGCTGGACGAAGGTGTCGGCTCCAGAAACAATGGAGTCACCTCCTGAGCTGAAGAAACGAATCTGGGAGTTATCTGGGCAAAAGTGTCGCCTCTAGAGACTAAAGAGTCACCTCCGGAGTTGAAGAAACAAATTTGGGAGTTCACTGGGACAAAAGTGTCAGCTCCAAAAATAAAGAGTTGCCTCCCAAGCTAAACGAATAAATCTGGGAGTTCACTGGGACAATGAGTTGCCTCCAAAAACCAAGGAGTCCACTCCAAAGCTAAATGAATAACTCTGGGAGTTTACTGGGTCAAGGAGTCGCCTCCAAAAATAGAGGAGTCCACTCCACAGCTAAATACCTAGATTTTTACCCGAAAATCTCCAAACCTCACTCAAATCAAAACCATACTCCATCAAAACTCTCACAAACTCTTCCAATGCTTCTAGGGTCCAAAGATTGACCCAAGAAGACCCCAATAACTCAAAATCAAACACTTTAAACAAGAAAAACGAAGGGATCTAGGGTTTTAGGAATTCAAGCCCTAACTTGCATAAGTTGGGGATTTCACATCCCAAACCCTCAAATCTTTCAATGGGGCTTTCAACATTCTATACTTAGCTAATTTGAGACTCAAAAGAGTCACCCACAACAATCCATCAACACATCACACAAAGATAAATACATACACATATACCATTGGAGGAGAAAATGGAACCCTACCTTTCTTCAAGCTTGGTTAAATCTTCTATTGCTTCAAGCTCTTCCTCAAGCTTCTTCCTCCTCTTTCTCTTCTCCTCTTCTCCCTCTCTTCCCTCTCAATCGGTTGAACATAAGTGAGTTGTGTGTGCACTTATGTGTATAAAAGATGTTACACATGGGAATAATCCCATGTGTCTCACCCAAAGGCTTAAGTTACAACATAAGCTCTCATTGGTCAGTTTTGGCCCAAAAGAAGAAATAATTAACATCAAACATTATATATACTAGAAATTCTCATTAATAGAAATAAATAGAGGTTCGGGATATCACACGGGGCTTGTATTCGAGGGAGTTGGTGTAGTGTCTCCACCCTATCTCATTTCTTCCATACAAGCACCTCGTTTAATTCAAAAAGGGAATCATGTATTTTTTTGTAGTGTTATTGACACACACATATCTCTACCATCCTTGGAAGATATCCATGTTGTCTAGGAATTTTTCAATGTCTTCCCAAATGAGTTACCTGGTTCATTAGTGGATCGAAAAATTGAGTTTAATATTGATCTTAATCTGGGTACTAGACCCATTTCTAAAGTTCTTTACCGTATGTCCCCTCTAGAGTTGAAAGAGTTGAAGGTTCAACTCCAAGACTTGTTGGAAAAGGGATTTATTTATCCTAATGTCTCACTTTAGGGTGCTCCCATGTTATTTGTGAAAAAGAAAGATAGAACCATGAGATTATATATTGACTACCGGGAATTGAACAAGGTCACCGTCAAGAACAAATACCCATTGCCAAGAGTGGATGATTTATTTGATCAGCTTCAAAGAGCCCAAGTATTTTTAAAGATTGACCTAAGGTCAGGTTATCACCAATTAGAGGTCAAGGCTAGCGATGTGGAGAAGACGACTTTTCGAACCAGATATGGCCACTATGAATTTATAGTTATGCTGTTTAGAGTTACTAATGCACCTGCTGCATTCATGGATTTGATGAATCAAGTTTTCAAACCCTTCCTTGATGATTTTGTTATTGTGTTTATTGATGATATTTTGTTGTACTCTATGAATTTTGCAGATTATGAACACCACTTGAGGATGATCCTCCAAACTCTGCAAGACAGGAGACTATATGCCAAACTAAAGAAGTGTGAATTTTGATTATCGAGTGTGGTATTTTTGGGACACATCATCAGTATGGATGAAGTGTCCATTAATCCTTCGAAGGTTGAAGCCATTGTGATTACTCTTAGAAATAATAATCCCTAGGCTTAAATTGTTAGTTGATTAGTTGAATTTCAGTGTTAATTTAGTATTTTAACTCCTAAAATGCATTAAAACTCTTTTTATGCACTTCTTACAGGAATTGGAGCTTAAACCAAGGAAAATGGGCAAATTTGAGGATGAACGATCGATCGCTCGATCGAACGGTCCACGGAACGTTCGATCGGCCAATCGATCGGTGATCTTGCCATCGATCGGTGATTCTCTGTTCGACCTTCTGCAGCAAACTTCAGAGAGGCATTTTTCCGATCGATCGGTCGTTCGATCGGTGACATCGGAATTTCCTCAACAGATTACACAGAAGCAAACTTCAGAGGGGTCGATTTTGCAATTGATCGGGCGTTCGATCGCCTGGACCGTTCGATTGGCCGTTCGATCGGCCGCTTACCGATCGACCAGTGTGTACAGACTCTATTTTTCTGCAGAGTATAAAAGCTGTATATTCGGGACAAAGTGTATTGTAAGTCATTTTCTGCAGAAACTAGATAGAGAAGAAGCTTCAAAAAGGGGTCTTTTGTTATTTTGTAAAGTTTTTAGTTAGATTTACTTTAATGCTTTGTATTTGATGTCATTTATTGCTTTTGGATCATTGTAAATGAATGCTTGATATATATATATATATATATGAAGTGAATAATTTTCTACTCTTTCTAGCCATTTTCCATCATTTTCTTGCAACTTTCCCTCACTTTCTTAGTAACCAAACACTAGTTCTATATAGTTTAATGGTAGATTTGTCTTCTTTTATGCTCTTTGACATGGATTCTAGTAACTAAATACCCCTTGGATGTGGTTGTGAAGATCCACCAAAGATCTTCAAAGGGTGAAAAAATGAGTTGTATGAACTTCAAAGGCACATCCTTAAAATTTCATGGTTTCATTTGATTTGGTATGAGATTCATTAGAAAAACCTAGATTCATAACCCCTTGGCAACATTTATGCACAAATCAATGTTTGGTATAGGTATTGCACATATTCAAGGTTTTATTTTAGGGTGCCAATTATAGATTTCCTCTTTATGCTCAATCAAACAAAAACCCACATCTTTATAGTCGACATTTTCCGAATCAAGAATCCAAGGTGTGATTCTTAATTTGAGTTATAAACCTCTCATTGAAAACCCTTGTTCTAAATTGGTGGATCGAAACAACCATGTCCAAGCTTTTCTTCTAAATTGCATAAAACTAGATTTTATTGTCTTCATTAGTCATTAAATTATTGCATAAAGCATTGAACTACCATCATCTCAAAACCCACATATTTTCGGTCTCTTTTATGTTAGGAAAAGACAATAATTTTCATTTGCAATCCATTAAAATAAGTGCCCGTGCTACTTGAGCTTTGTTGCTATATTTGCAGAATTCCCTTGGGAGAGAACGATACCGGATCCTCTGGTATTTTACTACAAGTGCGACCTCCGTACTCTTGCGGAGTGACTCTGGATGTGAAGCACATTTAGAAGCATACCAAGTTTTGGGGCCGTTGCCGGGAAATTCATAGGCAAAAGCTACACCGGACGAAAGCTAAGGATTGCGAAAGAAAATTGAAAAAAAAAAAAAAGAAGAAGAGCAAGCAAAAGAAAAAAAAAACACACAAAAAGGGTGTTTTCCCACCCCATCACAACACTCTAAACATTAGGTCGGGAATGATGCAAATGTTGCCTCAGTTCCACGGGATGGATTCGGAACAACCCTACATTTTTCTTAAGGAATTTGAGGATGCTTGTTCAATTGCTATGGACAACTCATGTCCAAGAGAAGTATTTTTGTTGAAACTCTTCCCATTTTGTTTGAAGGACAAAGCTAAGCTTTGGTTCAATTCCTTGCGACCTATGTCCATCCATTTTTAGGCTACTCTCCAAGGGGAATTTTTGAGCAAATTTTTTCCCAAAAATCGAACCGAGGCCATTCGAAGGCAAATTTCACAGTTTTCTCCTTTGTTGGGGGAAACTTTCTTTCAATGTTGGGAGAGGTTCAAAGACCTCTTAAATTCTTGCCCCCATCACGGTTTTCCCGATTGGCATGTCATAAATACATTTTATTCTTCCTTGACACCTCAACTCAAGCAATTTGTCGAGTCTATGTGTGCGGGGACATTTTTTTATAAGCAACCCCATGAGGCATACGATTATTTTGATAACTTGGCAAATAAGGCTAGAGATTGGGCACTTACCAGGACCCAAAATCCCGAGGGTCGCTCAATCCAACAAGGGGTGGGAAGATATCAACTTAAGGAAGTTGATGAAGTCAATGCTAGGGTGGCCACCTTGACAAGAAAATTAGAGGCTCTTGAGGTGAAAAAAGTTCAATCGGTAGAGAGTGAGGAGATGAGAGAAGTATGTTGTCTTGTGTGTGAAACCTCGGATCATACCACCTCTTCATGCCCACTCATTCCAGGTGTGAAGGAGGCTTTGCATGGCCAAGTTAACGCAATTGGCCAATATTCAAGAGGAGGGGGCAACCCCTATTCAAACACATACAACCCAGGATGGAGAGATCATCCCAACTTTGGGTGGAAGAACAATGAAAGGACTTCAAACTCCCACAACTACCAAGGAGGGTATCAAAACCCTCAACCATACCAAGCACCTCTACCCCCACCACAAGCACTCCAACCACAACATCCACCTCCACCATACCAACAAGCACCCGTGCCCCAATTCCAAAATCAACCAAGGCCATACCAACCCCTCCATAGGAAGCCCATAGAGGACAATGTTTACCAACTTGCCAATGACATGAGGGGGGTTAGTTCAAGGGTTGATAAACAAGAGAAGGTGCAAGACCAACACTTTAGGTTACTTAAGGACATCCAAAAGCAAATGTCTACATTGACACAAGCTTTGACCCAAAATGTCCCGGGAAGATTTTCGGCTCAACCTCAACCTAACCCGGCGCTTAGGCAAGTGCACATAACCAAGGGTAAGAGTGATCCTAGTACGAGTCATGACCAAGTGCAAACCATAACCACCCTTAGAAGTGGCAAGACCATTGATAAAACTATCCCACCTCGGGATGAGACTTCTAGGAAGAGTGTTGGCCAAGGAGAGAAAGAGAAAGAGGAAAAAGAGCCGAGAGAAGGGGGGGAGAACTTAGCCAATCCCATCGAGATTTTGAGTGAAAGTGAGAGGGATAATAGAAGGGACATAGTCAAACATGCTCCCTTCCCGCAAAGGTTGACCAAACCAAAAAATGAACTTCTAAATGCAGAAATTTATGAAGTGTTCAAACAAGTAAAGGTCAACATCCCTATCCTTGACGCAATCAAGCAAATACCTTCTTATGCTAAGTTTTTAGAGGACTTATGCACTTTTAATCAAATGTTGCATGTCAAGGAAACCGCCATGATGAACGAAAATCAAAGTGCGATTTTGCAATGTAAAACTATGCCGAAATTCAAGGACCCCGGATGTCCTACTATTTCTTGTACCATTGGGAATACCAAGAACGATCGTGCCTTGTTAGACTTAGGGTCTAGTGTCAACCTTTTACCATTTTCAGTGTATAAGGAACTTGGCCTAGGAGAGTTGAGCCCTACTCGTGTTACCTTGCAATTGGCAGATCGTTCTATAAAGGTTCCAAGAGGTATCATCGAGGATGTTCTCATCCAAGTTGATAACTTTTGCTTCCCGGTCGATTTCATTGTCCTAGACACCCAACCTGTTGAGAGTTGTATAGCTCACTACCAAATTCCTGTGATCTTGGGACGCCCTTTCTTAGCTACTTCCAATGCCACCATACATTGTAGGAATGGGTTAGTGAAATTTTCTTTTGGCAACACCACCTTCGAGCTTAACATCTTTTCGGTTGCTAAACAAAAGGGGGAATGTGAGGATATCTGGGAGGTAGACATCATAGAGAGCATAGTTCAAGAACACTTTGAGCAGGAGATTTTTGAGGACCCTTTGGAGAAGGCATTAGTGAGAGGTGAACCGCATGCTTCACTTGATAGTGAGGGCATGGCGTCAAGTGAATTTTCTCATCTTGAGGGTGAGAGAGAGGAGTGTTTACATGTGGGTCAATGGACCCCTTCTTTTGAACCCCTCCACCCTAGTGTCGAGAAACCAATTCCTTCAGAGGAAAAGCCTCCCATTCCCGAGAGGAAGCCTTTGCCTTCCAATTTAAAGTATGCATTTTTAGGGGATGGGGAGTCGTACCCAGTTGTGATTTCCTTTAGCTTGTCTGGGAGCCAAGAGGAAGGGTTGATAATATTGCTTAGGAAACATAGAAGAGCTCTAGGATGGACTATCGCCGACCTTCATGGGATTAGTCTTCCCGTGTGCACTCACTGCATTTTTTTAGAAGAGGAGGTTGAATCCATTCGTCAAATGCAAAGGCGATTGAATCCCAATATGAAGGAAGTGGTTAAAGGTGAGGTTTTAAAATTGCTAGATGTGGGTATCATTTACCCCATCTCCGATTCGAAATGGGTTAGTTCGACCCAAGTGGTGCCTAAGAAGTCGAGTGTCACGGTGATAAGAAATGACAACAATGAGTTAGTGCCAACCCGTGTGCAAACCGGGTGGCGAATGTGCATTGATTATCGCCACCTCAATAATGTGACCCGAAAGGACCATTTCCCTTTACCCTTCCTTGATCAAGTCCTAGAAAGGGTGTCCGGTAAGGCTTTCTATTGTTTTTTAGATGGATATTCGGGGTACAATCAAATTGATGTAGCCCTTGAGGATCAAGCCAAGACAACATTCACTTGTCCCTATGGCACATATGCTTATAAACGTATGCCTTTCGGGCTATGTAATGCACCGGCGACATTTCAAAAGTGCATGATGAGCATATTTAGCGACATAGTTGAGCAAATTGTCGAAGTCTTCATGGATGATTTTTCCGTCTATGGAGATACTTATAAAGGTTGTCTTGGTAATCTAGGAAAAGTTTTGATGAGATGTGAGGAGAGTAACCTTGTGCTCAATTGGGAAAAATGCCATTTTATGGTTACTAGTGGTATAGTTTTGGGGCATATTGTGTCGGCCGAAGGGCTTGAAGTAGATAAAGCAAAAATTGAACTCATTCAAAAATTGCCCTCCCTGACGTGTGTGAAGGAGGTTAGATCATTTCTTGGGCATGCCGGTTTCTATCGGCGTTTCATTGAGGGTTTTAGTGCAATCTCTAGGCCCATGTGTCATCTTTTGTCCCAAGATGTTCCCTTTGAGTGGACATCTTCTTGTCAACAAGCTTTTTACAAGTTGAAGGGACTTTTGACCACAGCCCCAATCATTCGAGCACCCAATTGGTCTCTTCCATTTGAGCTAATGTGCGATGCTAGCGACTATGCCGTGGGGGCTGTCCTAGGACAAAGAGTTGATAAGAAGCCATATGTCATTTATTATGCTTCTAGAACTCTCAATGAAGCTCAAATCAACTATACCACAATCGAGAAGGAACTCCTTGCGGTGGTTTTTGCACTAGACAAATTTAGGTCTTACTTGATTGGGTCATTGGTCATCATCTACGCCGACCATGCGGCCCTAAATTATCTCCTCACAAAACCCGATGTAAAACCGCGCCTCATTCGATGGATACTTTTGCTCCAAGAATTTCATATTGAAATGCGTGATAAAAAAGGGGTTGAAAATGTAGTTGCGGACCATTTGTCTCGGCCTCCCTTAAATGGGCAAGCCATGGACCCAACCCCTATTAAGGAGCACTTCCCGGATGAGCATCTCATGCATGTGAGTGCCGTTGAGCAAGTTTCAACCCCTTGGTTTACGGACATTGCGAACTTCCTTGTCACCGGTGAGGTCCCTTCCATATGGTCATCCATTGACAAGCGTAAATTCTTCCGAAATGTGCGCTATTTTTCATGGGATGATCCTCACTTGTTTAAGTATTGTCCAGACCAAATCATTCGCCGGTGTATCCCAAATTATGAATTTCAACAAGTGATAGAGTTTTGTCACTCTCATACTTGTGGAGGACACTTCTCCTCCAAGAAAACCACGGCCAAAATTTTGCAATGTGGGCTTTATTGGCCCACCATGTTCAAGGATGTACATACTTTTTGTCTAGCTTGCGATAGGTGCCAACAGTTAGGAACACTTTCTAAGAGACACATGATGCCTCTTCACCCATCACTATTTTGAAAATATTTGATTGTTGGGGGATTGATTTCATGGGACCGTTTCCTAACTCGTGTGGGTACCTTTTTATTCTTGTTGCGGTAGATTATGTCTCTAAGTGGGTGGAAGCAATTGCCACCCGAAGCAATGACCACCAAGTGGTTTTGCGATTTTTGAAAGAGAACATTTTTTGTAGGCATGGCATGCCTCGTGCCATGATAAGTGATGCTGGTTCGCATTTTTGTAACAAGCCATTTGCGTCTTTGATGCGTAAGTATGGAGTGGTCCATAAGGTTGGATTACCATACCATCCTTAAACGCAAGGGCAAGTAGAGTTGGCTAATCGGGAAATCAAGCGCATTCTTGAGAAAACCGTCAATCCAAATAGGAAAGATTGGTCTCTTAGATTGACCGATGGGTTGTGGGCATACCGCACGGGTTATATAACCATTCTTGGCGCATCACCCTATAGACTTGTGTACGGGAAAGCCTGCCATCTTCCCGTCGAAATTGAGTATAAAGCATATTGGGCGATTCGTCAATGTAATGAGGATATTGATGTTGCGGGTACCCACCGCAAACTCCAACTCAACGAGTTAGATGAACTCCGCAATGATGCCTTTGAAAATGCAAAAATTACTAAGGCTCGGATGAAACACTTTCATGACCAACATATCATTCGAAAAACTTTCAAAGTTGGCCAAAAAGTGTTATTGTATGATTCACGCTTGCATCTATTTTCGGGCAAATTGCGAAGTAAGTGGGTCGGGCCATACCTTGTGAAAGAAGTTTTTCCCTATGGAGCCATTGAGGTGCAAAACCTCACGAATGGCTCGGCATTCAAGGTGAATGGTCAGCGGCTAAAGCCGTATTTTGAGTCGTTCTAAGGGGAGTTGGATTGTGTGGATCTCATTGATCCACCGTCTTTTGAGTGACATTAGATTGACGTGTTTTATAGTTTAGGAGTAGTTCTTTTGTTTTCCTTTTTATAGGTTTCTTTCTCTTTTCTTTTTGGTAGTTAGTTGTGTATATTTGTATTCCTGAGGGTCCTGCCCACCCCGTTGTTCTTGTTCCCATCCATTTTCCTCATGCCTTGAGGTCATGGCATGATTCTAATTTTGGGGGGGGGGGGGGGGGGGGGGGGCACCATTTGCATGTTGCTGTGGAAAATTTTGTGAATTTCTGCAGAACTTCAAAGAGGCTGTATTTGCGATCGATCGGTGGGCCAAACCGATCGATCGTGTACGTTGCGATCGATCGGGCGATCGAACAGTGACAACTAGTGATCGATCGGACTCATTACTGCACCAATCGAAAGGTAGCGGTATCGATCAATCGGTCATTCGATCGGTGGTGCTTCATTTCGATTGGTCCGCGAGGCGATCGATCAGTTTAAAAGCCGATCGATCGGTGACAAAGCTGTCTATAAAAACTCACTGTTTCACTGTTCATTCACTTTCTCTAGCGAGAAATTGAGAGTTTTGAGAGCCTTTTCACATATTGGAGCAACGAGGCCCTGCCAGCTCACTTTGGTGGACTTTGCCTCGCCTCTTCGCAGTTTTCTGCGCTTCGAGAGGTATTCCTTCCGCCGATCTTTGTCCATTATTTTCATTTCCAGCTGTACTTAGCTAGTTAGAGGGCTATGGTCGAGACTAGGAGTATTGAGGGTACAGTTGGGGCGGGGACCTCTCAGACTCTGGCCTAGTTTCAGCAGCTCCAACGTGAGCATACTAAGAGGGAGAGAGAGGGAGAGTATGATACTACTCGTTTCCGGGGGAGAGATCAGGAGCGAGAGTTTGGACGGGTGTGGAGTGCCCGTAAGGTAGTAGTGGAGAGGCGTTGGACCGTGAGTCAGTTTGATGGTGAGCCATATGGTTGGCTCAAGCCATTGACCGATCGCCAGTGGTTGGGGTTAGCTTCCTTTAGAGGCCAGTACTCAGCCACCCTCGTGGCAGAGTTCATGGCTAACATTTCATCGGACCCCGTTGGTGGCGACAGACATATTATTCACTCTTGGGTTCGGGGTAGGGATGTTGTTATCACCCCGTATTCCTTTGCTGAGCAGTTTGGTATACCGAGGGTTGCTAACCCTCAGTTCTCTTATGATGGGGAGCATCCACCATCTCATGAGGAGATGTGCGCCGAGATTTTAGCACCGGGAGAGTCCTGGACCGCTTCACAGATCAGGATTAGGCAGCTTGCCCCTAGATATCACCCACTGTTCCTTTGGACATGCTATTCAATTTTTCCACTGGGGAGGATGGTGGAGTGTAGTAGGATGCGGGGGCAGTTGATGTGGGCTATTGGCACGGGCAGGACTATTGACTTGGCCTACTTCATGTATATGACATTGTGGGCCGCGACTCAGGTTGCTACTCCCCAATCCAACATCCCCTTTGGTTGCTTTCTAACAGCAAGGATTAGGGCGGCTGGGGTTAGTGTTGCAGATGTTGTGCTGCTTTCCTCCTCGACTGACATAGACTGGAAGACAGAGAAGAGGGTGGCAGGGCAGTTGATGAAGAAGGGGGGATCAGCTAGTTCAGCTCACTCATCCTCTCAGCAGCCGCCTTCTCAGACTGAGGAGGAGACCCAGTCAGGGGAGCGGCGGCAGGATCAGACAGAGTAGCAGGCTCAGGAGGAGCCAGCTCAGGGGACGTTACTTCAGACTTTGGCAGCCATCCAGGAGCAGCTGACCACTCAGCAGGCTGAGCGCCAGCAGTGGCAGGCCGACATTATGGCTAGATTAGATCTCCAGGACACTGCCATTGCTGTACTCAGGGACAGCTGACTGGCATTCAGCAGCAGCAGCAGACACAGTCCACTCGACTCCAGGAGATTATCCAGCACCTTGGCCGGCCTCCTCCGGATGATGATAGGGACTTCTTTGCGGATCTCCAGTTAGATTAGATGCATTGTGCACTACATAGCATTTCATTTCATATGATGTATCTAAATCTTTTTTATTATAGTGGATATATTTATTTTTGAGCTGTTTGTATAGTGATCTTTCCTATTGTGGCATACCCTTTTTGTATACATTATTGTATTCTTTTGTCTATTCCAGGTATATTTTGGCATTTCAGTTACAGGTATACTTTTTGATTGATATCCATATCGCATGTATTGTTCCGACCGAGGTAATGGGTATTGTATGGTATTCGTATCACTCTTTTCTATAACTTGACACCTTAGTTATGTCCTTAATTGTTGATATCATTTTTTTTTTTAGATTTTTTTGGTGGAGGTGTCAAGGTTGTTTCAAACAAGTATCATACCATGTTTTTGACTAAATTTGAGTTGATAATTAACCCACCTTAGAGATTATGATACATTGCAAGTTTTTTGGCATAAAATCATTATAAGAGACAATTCACATTGTTGCGCACTAACGTGTTATGTAATGCCTTGTGTTTCATTCTTATGCATGCATGTCCTTATAAGGTAGAGATTTTTACCGTGTGAGCTTTAGAGCCTATTTATCGCCTTTGAAGAGTGAATCACATTTATTCAAGATTATTTTTGTTGATCCTCATTCATTAAATAGCTTCACTATATTTGATTTTGGTTTACATGTTCGAGTGTTAGATAGATTTATTGACCCCTTATACACTTTTGAAGTTTTGATTTGTTGTATTCTTCGGATTCTAAATGCATAGGCCATTTCATTCCATTGAGCCATTTCATGTGTATCTTTCTTCTTCTTAACGTTCATATGCATGTGCATAAGTTTAAAATTTGTCAATGCTAATAGATGCATTGCTCTTATATTTGAAAAGTGGAAGTGTATGGAGTTGAAGAGTGAAGAAAAATATATATATAGAGAGAAAGGGATGAAAAGGTGTACCCAAAAAAAAAAAAAAAATCAAATACAAAAGAAGTGAGGTGAAAGAAGATTGCAAAAGTGATTCAAAAGATTGGAAGTGCGGAAGTGAATATCATTGATCATCATGTGTAATGCGCATGCATATATTGAAACCTTTTACCACTTTCTATTCTCTTATATGGCTCTTCTTTCATTCATCACCCTTATGGCATTGATATCCAAAGATACATGAATCTTTAATTCAATTGTATATAAGGCATTAATGTCAATTTTCTAGATTATGCTTAAGCTGTGAATATTCCTTCATGAAGCTATGCCAAGTCGATACACTTACAATTTATTCGTTTTTGGTTTCAAAATTGCTCTACTTGCATGGTTTATACATTTACTCGGTAAAAGAGCTTTCCATTGAGGGACCATGAGTGTTCATGTTCAAAGTTGAGTGTATGCCTTGTGAGACTTGGATCGAAGCATCGAGGACGTAATTGTACGAGTTTTGAATCATTAGGGTCATATGTCATTGTTAGTACGCGTCAATGTGTTTTATTTCTTTCATGCTTTATGCCTTTGCCTTGCGATGGTTCATAACCTAGGTGGATGGAGATTTGACTTGAAGAAGGTTAATACATGTGTATATTTTAGTTTTTCTCTCATACTTTGATAGGGATTATCAAAGGTTTAGTTGGAGGGTGTTGATTACTCTTAGAAATAGTAATCCCTAGGCTTAAATTGTTAGTTGATTAGTTGAATTTCAGTGTTAATTTAGTATTTTAACTCCTAAAATGCATTAAAACTCTTTTTGTGCACTTCTTACAGGAATTGGAGCTTAAACTAAGGAAAATAGACAAATTTGAGGATGACTGATCGATCGGTGATCTTGCGATCGATCGGTGATTCTCTGTTCGACCTTCTGCAGCAAATTTCAGAGAGGGCGTTTTTCCGATCGATTGGTCGTTCAATCGGTGACGTCGGAATTTCCTCAACAGACTACACAGAAGCAAACTTCAAAGGGGTCGATTTTGCGATCGATCGAGCGTTCGATAGCCTGAACCGTTCGATCGGCCGCCTACAGATCGATTGGTGTGTACAGACTCTGTTTTTCTGCAGAGTATAAAAGCTGTATATTCGAAACAAAGTGTATTGTAGGTCATTTTCTGCAGAAACTGGACAGAGAAGAAGCTTAAAAAAGGGGTCTTTTGTTATTTTGTAAGGTTTTTAGTTAGATTTACTTTAATTCTTTGTATTTTATGTCATTTATTGCTTTTGGATCATTGTAAATGAATGCTTGATATATATATATATATATATATATATGAAGTGAATGATTTTCTACTCTTTCTAGCCATTCTCCATCATTTTCTTGCCACTTTCCCTCACTTTCTTAGTAACTAAACACTAGTTCTATATAGTTTAATGGTAGATTTGTCTTCTTTTATGCTCTTTGACATGGATTCTAGTAGCTAAATACCCCTTATATGTGGTTATGAAGATCCACCAAAGATCTTCAAAGAGTGAAAAAATGAGTTGTATGAACTTCAAAGGCATATCCTTAAAATTTCATGGTTTCATTTGATTTAGTATGAGATTCATTAGAAAAACCTAGATTCATAACTCCTTGGCAATATTTATGCACAAATCAATGTTTGGTATAGGTATTGCACATGTTTAAGGTTTGATTTTAGGATGCCAATTATAGATTTCCTCTTTCTGCTCAATCAAACAAAAACTCACATTTTTATAGTCGACATTTTCCGAATCAAGAATCCAAGGTGTGATTCTTGATTTGAGTTATAAACCTCTCATTGGAAACCCTTGTTGTGAATTGGTGGATCGAAACAACCATGTCCAAGCTTTTCTTCTAAATTGCATAAAACTAGATTTTATTGTCTTCATTAGTTATTAAATTATTGCATGAAGCATTGAACTACCATCATCTCAAAACCCACATATTTTCGGTCTCTTTTATGTTAGGAAAAGACAAGAATTTTCATTTGCAATCCATCAAGATAAGTGCCCGTGCTAGTTGAACTTTGTTGCTATATTTGCAGAATTCCTTTGGGAGAGAACGACACCAGATCCTCCGGTATTTTACTACAAGTGTGATCTCCGTACTCTTGCGGAGTGACTCTGGATGTGAAGCACATTTGGAAGCGTACCACATTGTGGATTGGCCAAGACCGACAAACGTGACCAAAATAAGAAGTTTTATGGGTTTAGTTGGGTATTACAGCAGATTTGTGAAGGATTTCTCCAAGATTGCAACGCCATTAATGCAGCTCACCTGGAAGGACACCCTAATTGAATGGAACGAGAAGAGGGAACAGAGTTTTTAGGAACTGAAGAACCAATTGGTGTCTGTACCAATCCTAGCCTTACCTTTCGGGACTGACGGGTTTTCCATCTACAGCGATGTTTCGCATAGAGGACTAGAATGTGTGTTGATGCAACACGGTAAGATGATTGCATATGCCTTGAGATAGTTGAGACCGCATAAGAAGAACTACTCGACCTATGATTTTGAATTAGCAGCTGTGGTGTTTGCTTTGAAGATTTGGTGCCACTATTTATATGGAGTCACATGTGAGATCTTTACTGACCATAAAAGTTTGAAGTATCTTTTCATACAAAGGAGTTAAACATGAGACAGAGAAGATGGCTCAAGTTGATCAAGGACTACGACATCCTTATTCAGTATCATCCGGGCAAGGCCAATGTCGTGGCCGATGCTTTAAGCCGAAAGATAGCCGCCAACCTAGCATGCTTGATTATGTCGTAATGACCCTTGTTCATCGAATTAGAGAGAGCAAAGATTGAGGTTGTCGTGCTAGGTATGGATATGATGCTCACCTCCATGATCACCCAACCAGCATTAATTGAGATTGTAAAGCAAAGACAGCCTAGAGACCCATACTTATGGAAGATTTATGAAGAGTTGGAAACAAAACTGAAGCCCGACTTCACCTTGCAGAATGGAGCTCTAAAGTTCAAGTACCGCTTATGTGTGCCCGACATAACCAGGGTCAAGAGGCGAGTTTTGGAGGAAGCTCACAACACGAAGTTCACTACGCATGCAGGAGTCACGAAGATGTATCGAGATTTGAAAGAAACATTTTGGTGGCTAGGAATGAAGAGGGAGATAGCCGAATTCATGACACAATGCCTATAGATACCAAAATGGAAGTGGGAGTATATCACCATAGATTTTGTAGTGGGACTGCCAAGATTGCCGCGGGGTTGTGATGCTATTTGGGTTATTGTTAATCGCCTCACCAAGTCTCCACATTTTTTGCTAGTGAAGACTATGTACTCCTTATCGAAGTATACGACCCTCTACATTGTGAAGATTATTCGACAGTGGGGTATGCCAGTTTCGATAGTGTCGGATCGAGACCCGAGATTTGTGTCAAAATTTTCGAAGAGTTTGCAAAAAACTTTAGGAACCGAATTGAAGTTCAGCATGGCCTTTCATCCATAAACAGATGGGCAATCAGAAAAGACCATTCAAAACCTTAGAAGACATGTTACGGTTATACGTCCTCGACTTTTAGGGAAGTTAGGAGGATCATCTGTCATTAGTGGAATTCACCTACAATAATAGTTTCCACGCGAGCATCGGGATGGCACTTTATGAAGCGCTTTACGGGAGGAAGTGTAAATCTCCAATTTGTTGGGCCGAGGTTAGAGAGAGAAATTCTTGGGCCAAAGATTGTGCAACTGACTACCGACAAGATCAAGATGATTCAACAACGACTGTAAACTGCTCAAAGTCGCCAAAAAAGTTATATGGACATGCGAAGATAGGACTTAGAGTTTGAAGAAGACATGTATGTGTTCTTGAAGGTATCTCCTTCTAAGGGGATAAATCATTTTGGTAAGAAGGGAAAGCTCAGTCCAAGGTACATTGGGCCATTTGAAGTTCCTGAACGGGTTGGACCCATTGCCTACCATATTGCTTTTCTATCGAAACTTTTGCAAGTTCATAATGTTTTTCATGTTTCTATGCTATAGAAGTATGTTCACGACCTGACGCACGTGATTGATCATTATCTTTTGCCCATGAATGAAGATTTGAGCTACATTGAGAAACCAATCAAGATTCTTGATCACCATGACCAAATTCTTAGGAACAAGGTCATTCATTTGGTGTGAGTTTTGTGGCAAAACCACACATGGGAGGAGTTTACTTGGGAGTGTGAGGATGAGATTAGGGAGCGTTATCCTTTTTTGTTTAAGTGATGCCTTATACTAAGTTTAAGAACCAAACTTATTTAAGAGGGGAATGATGTAATATCCTGGACCTCTATTATCTAATTTAATGTGAATTTCTAAAATTTCATATCATTCTAATGTACCTTTAAGTCAAGATGACTAATTAAAATTTATGTTGTAGCTTAAGCTCTTAGTGTGAGACACATGGGATTATCTCCCATGTGTATCATCTTATTACACACACACACACACACACACAAACACACACACACAAACTGGCCAAGAAAAAGAAGAATAAGAAGAAGGAAGAAGGAGAGAAGAAGAGCAAGTGAAGAGATGGAGAAGAGGAGGAAGAAGGTTAGAGGAGCTCCATCCAAGCTAGAAGAAGCCATTGTTGAAGCTTGAGAAAACTTGGAAGAAAGGTATGAACCCTAACCTCTTGTACATGTAAATACATATGTGTTATTGTGTTTGGAGACTCTTTTGAGTCCCATTTGGTCAGATTTTGAGGGCTTGTAAGCATATGTTGATGGATTGGAAATTGTGGTTGAAAACTCCCAAATTTGTACATGTTAGGTTTGAGATTTCAAACCCTAGATCCCTTTGATTAACTTGTTTATCTTGCCCTATTTTTAGTTATTGTTGTTTTCTTAGGTCAATCTTTGAACCCTAGAAGCATTGGAAAATTTTGGGAGAGATTTGGTTAAGTTTGGAGTTAAAAAATCTGTTGCTGCGAGTGCCCAGATTTGCCTGGCGTTCAAACGCGTTAATTGGGCGTTCGAACTGCTTGAGTCTTGCATTTTCATTTTTGGCCATTTTTGCCTTGGCGTTCGAACTCCAGGTTAGGTGTTCGAATGGCCTGAGATATTTTTGGTTTGGCGTTCGAACTCTAGTTTTGATATTCGAACGGTCTGGCCAACTTCGACACTGTTTAGTAAAACGAACATAACTTTCTTTAAAAAACTCGAATTGATGCATCGTTTGAGGCATTGAAAATTAGACTCATAGAACTTTGTACCAATATAAAGTTTGTACTCTAATTTCGTAGAGATTAAGAGATATTGAATTTTGAAATTGACCCAAAATTCTGTCAGTAACATTGTTCTTACAGAATTTTAGTCCATTTTCTATAGGACATAACTTCTTCATCCGAAATGTATTTTCAACCCACGATATATCAAATTAAAGATATTTAAGCTTATTTTCAAATGAAATTAACCTAGAATGTAGTCTCATTTCCTTGATGTAAATGCGATGCAATGAAAGAGTCAGTGTTCAGGGATTTATGTCTCAAACCTTAAGTTTTATGTCCTTGTTTTAATTTAGGATCTTGTGTTTGATGTTTCTATGTACTCTATGTGTAGGAGCACTCTTATTTAGCACCAATTCTCAAGAATAAAGGTGAGTAACAATATGTCATAAGTAAAACCTTATTACTTTCTAAATGTTTTAAGTTCAACTACATATCATCCAATATTTTCCATATGCTTTCATTGCATCAATATTTATGTTTAAGTATAAATTTAATACCTTGAAATGCATGCAAGATATACTTATGTTATGAATCGAAACACATGGACTACAATGCTTAAATGAAAGAGATACAAGGTTTTCAATATATGGTGTCAACTCGAGGTCTTTTCGTGACAGGACCTTAACCTTGCCCGATAATCTTACGGTAGGGGACGTGAAATAAACTATCAATACGTTGGGAGACATCCCTGGCCTAAAGAGCCTTTGCGTAACCTAAAAGGGTTATTATGGAGCCTAGCTCATATGTCAAGTTGCAGCACACTTATGCTTTTAGAACAAGAACCAAGAAATGTTCAAATGCTTATGACAAGTTATATATGTCGCATCTCTCTTTTATGATATTATATTTTGAAATGATAGAATGTTTCAATATGATACTCATGCTATCTATGATTTCAAGCCTATACTTACACGTTTCAAGTTCATATTTTATATGCATAAATGTTTTATCTATTGTTTTATACATTAGACATAACTGCTAGTCCATGGTATTTTCATGCTCGTGCATCATTGTTATTCACTAAGCATTAGCTTACGTTTTCTTAAATATTTTGAGGTAGACAATCTGAGAGGCCCTAGGAGGAGGCCATATGTGACTTTTGAACTACGGCCCACAGACCTATGTTATGTTATGTGTATTTGGACTGGACCCTAATGTTTATAATATTATAAATGATATAACTGTGGCAGCCTCAAATAGGCCCATATGTATGTTTATGTTTTGGATTAGGCACAGTTTTGCAATGTATGACACTAGTTGTGTTTCAAACTATAATAAATCCTATTTTTGCATTTATATATCATTTTAAATGATTATGCACAGGTGTTCAACCAGTTTATGTAATGCAGCCTTGAGTAGCCTTGCTACTTACCTGTCATGTACTCTTAATCTGCATAGGCCGGGTTACAGATCTGATTCGGTAAGAAGGGAAAACTAAAACCAAGATACATTGATTCATTCAAGATACTCCAGAAAGTTGGACCCATAGCATATCGGTTAGCCATTCCACCTAAAATTTCCAATGTAAATAACGTGTTTCATATTTCTATGTTATGATATTATGTGCACGATCTTACGCACGTGATAAACTATCATCCACTAAATGTACAAAAAAACTTGAGTTACATAGAGTGATCGGTGCAAATCATAGATCGTCAAGACTGAGAGTTAAGGAGTAAAGTCATTTCTTTTGTAAAGGTTCGTTAGCAAAGTCATTCTTTGAAAAAAGGCACCTAAGAAAGAGAAGATGAAATTCGAGAGAAATCTCCGCATTTATTTGATATTTAAGGTACGTTAAGTTTAGAGAACTAAACCTCTAAAAAGAGGGAAAGGTGTAACACCCTAGAATCATCACACTCACTAAGTTACACTCACTCCATAATTCTCTTCTATGCATATATTGATTTCATGCTAATACTTCTCTATTTATATACACCTAAAGAAGTGCACATGGTGGCAGCACTTAGTAATCTAATCATTAAAATATTACTCCACTTAAATGGGTGGAGAATAAAGTTTCTCCACTTGATAAGTGGGATGATTATCTTCACCTAAAGAGGAGTAAATGGTGGCAACACTTAGCAAAGTAATCATTAAAGTATTACTCCATTTAGATGAGTTGAGAATAAAGTTTCTCCACTTGATAAATGGGATGATTATCTTCACCTAAATAATAATAAAAGTTAGCTCACTAAATTAGTAGAGAATAAAGAATAAGTAAAGTATTATACCTACTTCATTTACTTCATCCTATAAATAGTACATGTAGATGAGAAGATTTGAATACGAGTAAGCCTAAGTATAATGAAGAGAGAAGAGTAAAGGTTAGGAGGTTACTCTTTGTAAGCACCCTATTTTTGACCGCTCGACAGTCTACAGTCCGTCCAGACTTGTATTCAAGTCAATGTGGACATATTTTGAGTCAAATAAACTTTTCAAGTCTAATCCCGTTTATCTATCACTTCACGGGCCCACCAGGCCAAAATAAAGGCAAAATGACCAAAATGCCCTTAGGGCATTATTCGGTCCAATTCCAAATCAGGCACGTCTTCTCGAAGACGGTAGGTCCCCTTTTTCAAGTCCATTTCCAATTCCAATCCCTCTCTCGAGAAAGTTGATTCCTCGAGACGGTAAGTCTATCCTTTCGGTACATTTTCCAAAGAAAGTCTTTTCGGAACGGTAAGTCCCTTCAAACCTGTCGATTGGGACAAGACCCCAAGTCCCCTAGATGGTAGAACGGTCCACCTTTGGCGCCTGCTAGCCAGCCAATGCAGAAATGTCCGTTTCAGCACGCCTTCCGAGAAAGTTGACTTATCAGGTGCTAAGTCCCTTTAGCAACTTTCCAAGGTTAGGCAGTCTCAGGAATGATTGCGAACTGTCAGAGTAGCGGAAGTACTCGCAAATAGGTCAATATAGGGAATTACCAACAAACCCCTGTATCATGGGACCGCCGTCAAAGTGGCAGAAACACTCAAAAACCAGATCAACACCAGTGTCTGCTAGCCTACTTCGGTGAAAAATAACCAAACTGCCCCTAGGGCCATTTTTCGACACGTTTCTCGAGAAAAAACCTAAGTCCTCAGAACGGTCAGTCCACCCTTTCAAAGATTGTCTTAAAGTCAATCCAGCATGATTAGGTGACTTCTAGTCAGTTTCGGGCCAATTCTAAGACTTTCCGGTTAAGATGACCATTTTGCCCCTAGGCATCCGAACACCCGGGAATCATACCGGCTCTGGGTATCAAATCGGTAATCTCCTGAGAATACTTCTTATAGTATTCCAGACCTTTCATTATCTTTCCGGATCATTCTGAGTCAATTCCGGCAAACCCGGTGCAAAATGACCTTTTGGCCCTTGGTGGGCCGATCACCTTTTCCGACCACACCGATTCTAGGTATCAAACCGGTAACCTTTGGGAACATTCTAAATAATGTCTCCAAATCTCGAGTTTTCTTCCGGGACATTCTGAGTCCGTCCCGGCAGCTTCCCAGCCTGATTGATCGTTTTGCCCCTAATAGTTCGGTCAACCCTTTTGACAATTCTTGTCATCCTTTTTCAAGGCTAATACCTCTGAGACCCTATTCTAAGGTTTCTTGTCCCTTTCCGGCTTTCCGGGCTATTCCTGGTCTCTTAAATCATTCCCGGACCTTCCGGAGCCACTCCTAGTGAAGCTAGGCTAAAAATTACATGGTAGTCACTAGTACAGACGCCCAAATCTTTTCAAGATACGTTGCTTGCCGACTTAAAAACTTTCCTAAGTAGTTGGCGCCACTCCTAATGGCGCCAATGTATTCTTTGGCCTGGCACCACTGCAACGGGCACTGGGTTATTCCTCTGTCTATAAATATATAGCCTCTTCCAGCGTGAAAGAGGTCCACAAATTTAGTCTAAAAACCCTACTTTTCAATATACAGAGCTCATAGCCTCCCTAAACCCTAACTTCTTTAGATTTTTCAAACCCTAGCCTCCATACACAAACCCTAGTCTCCTATACACTCATACACACTCTCATATACTCATACACTAGCCTCAAACCCTCCATTGAAGACTTAGATTGCTGCAACTACGAAGCTTTGAAGATCGAAGACAAACTTTTGAAGACTGAAGTGAAGACCGAAGCAAAGCAAGCAAAACAAAGCGCACAAAGCAAAGCAAAATAAAGAAGACAATGTAGGCTTTCTCTTTAAGTTTGCGCATCTTCCCCCTCTCTTCTCTTTCCTAACCCACTTGGGTATTCTTCTATTTTAATCCCCCATCTTCTTCCCCCCCCCCCCTTCTTGCATGCTTGAAACAAGGGACTTCCTGATCCATGTGTAGGATTAGGCTATTGGAGGGTCACCGTGTCGGGGGCTTTCTTTTAGTCTAACTGGAGACCACGCGGGTTCGGCCCCCTTGATTATGTGGTGAAGCCTTTAACCTTGTATGTTCATGACCCCAACTTGCATTGTGCATATCATGATCTTGCATTCTTCTAAAATTCATTTTTCAAACTCGTTTTCAAAAGCTTACATCAAAACTGTTTTCAAAACTTGCATCAAAATCTTCTTTTTCAAACCTTGTTTTCAAAATCACAATCCTAAGGTGATTCTAGCCTTCCTATGGCTAGAGTTGTTTTAGGAAAGTGTTACATTTAAAGTGACCAATATGGTCCATATTTTCAAAACATTGTTTTTTTTTTAAAACCACTATCTTAAAGTGGTTCTAATCTTCTTATGGTTAGAACCACTTTAGGAAAATGAGATATTTTATATACTTTCCAAAAAAATCTCTTCTTAAAAATCTCCTCCTAAAAATCTCTTTTCCGATATGCTTTCCATAAACTCTCTTTAAATTCCTTTTCAAAATTATTTTCTAAAAACTCCCTCCAAAAATTTATTTTTCAAAAACTCCTTTTCAATCTCTTTTCAAAAATTCTCTCAAAGTTTTACTATCCAAAAACTCCTTTCCAAAAACACTCTCCTTAAAATTCACCTTCTAAAAACGTTCACTAGGCCCCATTCCTAGAAAAACTCTTTTCAAAAACTCTTTCCTAAAAACTCCCTTCCAAAACTCTCTTTTCAAATTCACTTTCTAAAAACTCTTCTCTAGGATTTCTTTTCAAAAATCTCCCTTTCTAAAAACTCACTTTCCAAAAATTCCTTTTCTTGGTATCCAAGTTAAACCTTAGAGCCAACTATTAGGAAACCCTAATTTCTCTTCCCAAAAACATGATTTTCAATCTTGCCTTAAAACCTAGGTTTTCAAAATCTCCCTTTTTACATCAAAATCATAAGTTTCCAAAATCTATTTTCTACATCAAAATTATAGTATTCCAAATCTAGGGTTTCTAAAAACTAACCTTCCCAAATCCATGTCAAATCCAATATTCCCTTTAGGAAACCAAATCCAATCTCCCATTTAGGAAACTAGATCTTATCCTCAGTTTTTTGGAAACAAAATCAAAACATCTCTTTTTAGAAAGAAAATCAAATCCTTTGTTTTAGGAAATGGGAATCTCAATCCTTCCTAATCTCCTACCTTCCTAAACCATAAGTTTCCTAAACCTAAACTTTTAAATCTTTCCTTAAACTTTAAGCTTCCAAATCTTTCTTAATTCAACATTTGCCTAGTTTTATCTCTTTCCAAATCTTAACTTTCCAAATCTAACTTTTCAAATCTTTCTAAATTTCCAAACTTTCTAAATTCCAAATTTTCTAAATTTCAAATCTTTCTAAATTTAAAAATTTCTAAACTCAAAACTTTCTTATTTCAAAATCGTTTCCAATTTCAAGACTTTCTTAAAACGAAACCTTTCCTATTTCAAAACCTTTCTTAATTTGAAAACTTTCCTAAATCAATACTTTCCTAAAATCAAATCTTTCCTAAAATGAAACTTTCCTAAAATGAAATTTTCCTAAAATGAACTTTCCTAATTCGAACCATTCCTAAATCCAATTTTTCCTAATCTCCCAAGTCCAACATTTGAGTCAAATTTTTCTTAATCTCAAGTCCTTTCTAAATCCTATCTTTCCTAAGTCTAAGATTCCCAAATCTCTATCTTTCTAAATCAAATTCTAATCTCTTCCATTTCAAATTCTAATCTTCTATTCTAAATTCAAATTAAATCCAAATTTCAATTCAATTTCTTCTTCCAATCATATCTTTTATTTTTTATCAAACTCTTGTCCGAACTACAATTGACCTAATTCCTCCAAAAAGATACGTAGGCAACCCTCATGGGTGCGGTCACAACCTTTTTCAAGCTTTTATTTCTACAACCTTTTTCAAGTTTCTAATTCCGTGATCTATTGCAAACTTCTAATTCCAAATTTCTATTTTCAAATCTCTATTTCCAATTTATAAAATTTTTCAATTTCAAATCTATCTTTTCAAATTTCTTTTTAAAGTCAAATCAATTTCTTTCCGAATCTATTTTCCAACTCTCTTTTTCTTGCACTTACATATCATGCATCATGTCTTTTTAAACATTCTTTTTCTAAAGTGGATAGGATTAGACATTTGTTAGTTGAAGACTCTCATAGGTGAATCTAGGGTAAACAGACATGTAGGTACCACAAGGGCGGGGTAGGGTGATGGCTTAGTGCGTCTTCCCTACACGTAACCAACCTCCGAACCTAGATCACTGTTTTCAAAGACCAAAATGGAGTTTATTTTCAAAAAAGGGCTTAATTATTTTTCAAAGGTTGCTAAATAACCTGTTTTCTTAAAATCCCTCTCTTAAAGAGATATTTTCAAAATCGTTTTCAAAAAAACCCTAAGTGTAGTCTTCGGATTGTACTTAGTTTTTAGGTGACCTAACTCACCTTAATCAAGTTAGATGGGGACTCTAAATGTTTTCCAAAAGCCCTTTATTCAAATCAAATTTCAATTCAAACCTAGTCGCACTCATTCTTCCAGGATGATGAGTTCTAACGAGAAAATACAATAATTTTTCCGCTTATGTGTGTATTCCTCGAGTGTGAAAAATCTGGGCGCAACACTCTTGAAGATCAAGTTTCAATCTTTAGAATATGAATTCCTAGTATTAAGCACTTGAGTTGAGTAATGATGTATTTTGAGTAAAACATACATATTTTCAATGCAAATATTCTTTTTCTATAAATTATATTTGAATAATACGTTTTAAAAACAAATAATTTAAATAATATGTTTTCAAAGCAAATGATAATATGTCTATGTTACTTTTTAAAAATAGTTATTATATATATTTTGATGCTAAACCTTGTATTATTTTATCAAGAAAATTTATAGATTAAGTTTTGTATACAATGAATAAGATTTGAAAGCTATATGTGCCATACTTGGAAGTCCTACGTCGGGGGTATTTAAAATAAGTCAAAAGCTTGATATGATTAAGAAGACGTTCTTCACGACTTTTTGTTATTCTATTACGCATCACTAGTGGATACGTTTTATTATGAATTTTTCATTTAGCCGATATCATGAGTACATTATGAATTATATATAATATTGATATTTAGATACTTTTGCAAGTATAAAACTAAATTAACATCTTTTGAAAAGGTATGCTTATGTTTAGTATATGGATATCTCTTTTACTTGTTTCAAGATCTTATGCAAATGGTATATATATCATATGTAAATCAAGCCCATGGTATATTTTGATGATTCAATTATTTTATTATTTACTGAGTTTGTAGCTCATATTTTCTTAAACATTTTCAAGCAACCAAGATTAAGAGCTTAAATTTAAAAAGTTATTTATTAAGCTACCCATGTGCAAATATTATGAAGACTCGAGTTATATTTTGATTTATAATAAGTTTGAACTAGTAGATTTTCTTAAATTTGTGTTAAGATTATGGTTGTGTAATAAAACTATATTACGATTGTGACATAGGTATTTATTTTATGTTTAATAATAAATAAAAGAGTGAATGATGCTTCCACATTATATCAAATTTAGGTGATCAATTTTTTTGATTTAGTTTGGCCTTAGGTAGCTAAGCTACTAGTTGATTATGATTGCTAATCTATATAGAGTGGGTTTAGGGTCGTGATAGATAGGAATGTAATGGATATGACAAGATGAGTTAATGTGAGCAGGGTAATTAAACTATATTTAGAACATAATTAAGATATTGTTGGTCCCTCACAATGGTCGTCAATGATTGTTTTTACAAAAATCTCAATTTTCTTGCCCTAATTTATGTGTCATTATAGTGTTATGCAAGTTGAGTAGATTAAGTTAGCGCGGGAAGTGGGTAGTTTTACCATATTTCCTTGAAAACACATCACAAGAATTGCACGTGCACTTTTTTCGTCTATTTCTAAGATGAATTGGACTGATTGCGCTAGTTTTTTTTTTTTTTTTGGGTAAATTGAAGGGCAAATTTATTGAAATTGAAACAATAGGGACCAAAATGAAATTAAGGTGAAACTACATAGACCATTATTGTAATTTGATATATAATACAAGATAGAGATGGTAGTTTTACTATTTTTCCTTAAAAACATCATATGGAATGTACATATATTTTTTCAGTTTGCTTCTGAAACAATCATCTCAAATTGGACCGATTGCGCAAATTTTTTTAGATTGAAGGACAAATTTATTGCATTTGAAACAATATAGACCAAAATGAAACCAAAGTGAAACTATAAGGACCATTATTGTAATTTGTCCTAAAAAATTTTACCGAAATTGTTCTTTATTTGCATTTGACTATATTATTATTTTGTCCCTCTACTTGAAATTTTAATGTCTTTCCCAAATCTTTGGCACTTTCATTTAAGTCCTAAAACTTTCAATGCAAGTTAATCTAATTTAAGTAACTTGTTATCTCAAGTGAGAAAAGTTAACTACTGTTGTTACATGAAAATAATAGTTGATGATAGTCTATACTAATGATGGACTTCATATAAGAATGTGTTGGTTTCCTCTTTCCCTCCCTATTTCTCCTGTACGTCTCTCTCTTTCTCATTTAAAACCTTAAAACGTGTTAGGTATATTTAAAACATTTAAAGTTCATGTGTTATTTACATGTTGTCGACCATAAGGAAGGATTTTAATGCTTTTGAGATTCAATTACAATTTTATTTTTTATGAAAATAAAATCCCTATGTTCTTCCTTTGTCGGCCGGTGATTGACAGGAGCGCAATCTCAATTAAGAAGTATGTGATGTAAGAGGGACCATTTTATCACCTCCATTAAGAAGTTAATATTATTGACTTTTATGAAAGTTAAAAGTTAAGGGATTATATTATCCTTAGGAAAACACTATAAATAGGGCCCATTTGGGATACAAATTTTATAATTTTTTTTGGCTTATAAGAAAATTAAAAAACTAAATTTTTAAAATTTTTTTGCTTATCTTAACTTATAAAAATTAAAAAGCTGCAAAAATTCATATTTTTTTATTTATAAGTCAAAAAAGTAAAATAAAAAAAACTAAAAAAATTTATACCAAGCGAACCCATAAACCAATTGCTCAATTTATTTTTTCACTTGCAAGGCACAAGTGAATGAGTACCATGTGCATTTGTTAGTGTGAGTTCTATTATGTTGTATCTTGTGAATGAGAAAATAAATTAAAAGATTGATTTATATGTGGTATAGTATTACTCTATATTTTACCACCTATAGATTGCTTATTCAAACCAAGCTCGAGTTGCTCTGGGCCCGACCTCAAAGCCCAAATGTCTTAACATGTATAATAATACCATAATAAAAGCACAACTACATGTATCAACGCTTCCCAAGTCCTAAATATGAACCCTATACGGAAATTTTCTACATTATTTAACACGAGTTTAATGGCTTTGATTGAATTCCAAAATTTAAATTGATAGGGAATTATCCCCCAAAAATCTCATTATAAATGTAGAGATGACATGGCTCCAAGCTCTTCCCAGGATTGGTGAGTACCAATCACTCGCTCTGACAAATAACCTTTCCTTTCTCCATTATTGGATAAGGGGAAATCCTTCTTACCAAAGAGGGATAAACATAGCAAAACCACACGTTCACCTATCCACACCAATCCCAAATGGCAACCATTTTCTCACCCTCAGCCCTCCTCTCTCCCTCCTCCTCGTCCTCCACCACCACCCCCCTCCCAAACCACCACCGTCCAAACCCCAACAACTAACCATCCCACCCTCCAAACCACCCTTAACTAACTTAACCGCCACTTTAACAGCGGCAGCCGCCGCCACAATACTAGCCACCTCGCTCCCTTCATTAGCAGACTCACCCACTAACTTCTCCATCTACTACGGTACCGCCGCCAGTGCCGCCAACTATGGCGGCTACGGCGGCAACTCGAGCAAGAAAGACTCCGCCGAGTACGTCTACGACGTGCCCGACGGATGGAAAGAACGCCTGGTGTCGAAAGTCGAGAAGGGAACAAACGGCACGGACAGCGAGTTCTACAACCCGAAGAAGAAGTCCGAGAAGGAGTACCTGACTTTCCTTTCCGGATTCCGGCAGCTGGCCCCCAAGGAGGTTGTGTTGAATAATTTGGCACTGTCCGATGTGGACCTCCAAGACCTAATTGCCAGCGCGGATAGCGTGACGACCGAGGAAAAGAAGGACGAGAAGGGACAAGTGTATTACGTGTACGAGATTAATGGGGTGGGCGCACATAGTTTGATTTCTGTAACTTGTTCGAATAACAAGCTTTACGCGCATTTTGTGAACGCGCCGGCGCCGGAGTGGAATAAGGATCGAGAAACCTTGAGGCACCTTCACGAGTCTTTTAAAACTGTTGGGTCATTTTAGTTCAACTGTATGATATTATTGATTAGGGAAGAGGAGGGGGGGGAGGGAAGAGAGAGACAGAGAGCTATAATAATAGGTACTTGGTATACAAAGCTTTTGTTATTTGACCTGTGTTTGAGTTCATTTCAGCTATAATTCTTGTATGATTTTTGAGAATATAGCACTTAGCTCAGTCAATGGTCTAGCAGTTGGTTTGCTTGACAGAAAAATGGGCCGTTTGAAACCTGTGGTGCTCTTGGAAGTGCCATATTTTTGGTATCTGTTGTTGTGCAGGAATTTCAGTCAATTTTGCGATGACGCCATATTCATCTGGGTATATTTCTTATCCACCCGCTTCCGAAACAAAAAAAAATCTGATAAATACAAATACCTATAAACTTGGTTGGATGAACTATTTTATTTACTAGGTGCCAAAATTTGAATAAGAACTTTAATTTCTCATGTCATGAGCTTGTGAATGTGCTTGGATAATTTCATGGCCACTTCAATGAGTTTCCACTATAGAGATAGAAGAAAAATGTAAATCATGAAACCAGAGACTTGACTTAATCCAAAACAAAGACTAGAGCAAAACAAGCTCTGCTCAAGAACAGAGCACATGAAATAGTTTTATTTGGAACAGAGGAGAGCACTAAACAATCTAGAAAGACTTGAATGGAAAATAGAGAGAACAATCCCAAAAACTAGCATTAAAACCAAACAAACAGAGACCTCATAACATATTAGATAGGGGCTATCTGTACTATACTTGGAGTCTCTATACAATCGTTCTCGGTAGGGAATAATTACTCTCATTTGTTTTACAGCTGACTGATGAATCAATAATCTGGCAATACATTTGATCCAAATGTGGCTAATTAATACATGGTGAAGCCATCATCATACGAGACATGCCATCCTCGCTGACACGGTGGGGCATTCTTACCATACTCGGCGCAGCAGCTCCATCTCTTTTTCCAGTTGCCACTTCCAGTGTTTGGTCTGTTACTCTTCTCATTCCATTTGTAAACGATCACCCCAGATCGATCACTCCACTCTCCGTCAATCCCTTGATGAGGCGGTGCCAACGAGAGCAATCCTCTTTCTCCTGTAGATATTAAAAGCATAAGTTTCAGGACAGTTAGGCATTTGTTCTGTGCTCAAATCTGTTCTATTAGTGAATCTACATATAAGGACATGCGCATGCAGAGCAGAGGTTGCAACATTAGATGCGTGTAATTCCATGGCATCCATTTACACCCAACGCAGGTCTGCATTATGAAAATTAAATCCTCTCTCTCTCTCTCTCTTGACTTTTTACTTGCTGAAAATTACATTCCCTGTGGTCCTTAGGCTGGTGAGAACCAAATTGCAACTGAAATAGAGCATTTTGAAGTTGTCTTCCTTGATGCTAAGAATTAGGCTCTATTTAAAATGATTTTCCCTTCTTTCATTTGACCAGAGGAGAATAGCTGTTACAGTTCAAAATAAAAATGAAAATGAAAATGCTGTAAAATAATGGAGCAAAAAATCTTTATTGGATAATTACCATTCGTCATGGTTGTGAAGTTATCATAAATTCTTACTGAAGTATTTGTTCAGAACTATCCGATAAACAAAGGATCTTATTTTTTTTTTACCACAAAATGCATCTTATTGTTAATGGACCATCACATCCATCTTTTTTTGTTTATTCTTATAGTTAATGTTTGATTCAAGTTGTTATCAAATTATCAAAAGTTTGCGTGTTTTTAAGAAAACATGGGAATTGAACCTGAGTATTGATTTAAAGAGATTTCCTATGAAGAACCCAGCAAACTAGTTCCAGCATCATTCTCCACCAAAATAATAACAAAATCTACAAGGAAAAACTGAAGTTCCATACAAAAGTTCGCTGCCATGAACTTTCATAGCACTATTTATAGGTTTAAGCCAAAAATGCCTTTACCACTATGACTTCACTAATTAAGAGGGCACAAGCAAAGTTGCACAAAAGTAATGGTTTCGACATCAGTAGTCACTGAGGGTGGATGAGAATATATTCACTGGTGGTCTGGTGCAAATGGGGGATTATGGTTTCTTGGTGAATCGGGCATAACTTAAGTCGCTATTTAGTTTCGTTCCAATATGGGTCCTAAAAATTTCTAACTCAGAAGTTTCATCCTAACAAAACTCATGCCAATTTATTGTTTGTTGTAATATGCAGGATAATTTTGAACATTTACGTACACCTCTCAAAATATTAACCCCTTTAAAAAAAAATAAAACAGGGGAGCTGAATAATCTTTTTGCCACCTATATACTAGCAACTAGATTGGACATTGAGTTACAATATCCAGAGATGAATTTATTATGCAAAAAGCTATGTGATTACGAGTACTAACGACATAAGGGTGCGTTTGGATCAACCAAAGGAAAATTGTCAGGGTGCATTCAGAGATTCTTTTGAATATTAATCGCCTGTTGCACTTTCAATGGAATTTCAGGTGAAATTAATCAAAATTGGGTGTTCCCTAAGATAATAAAGACTTATAGAATTCTTTAAGTTCCCCGAAAATGATATAGTTTGAAATTTTCACATCATATTCCTGGCAGCTTTATTGTATTAATGATGTTTCAAACCAGCAATAAGGATGATTTCATCTTTAATTGTAATGCAAAATTGTCAATGGAGCCAACCAATTTTCACTCATAATTTTAGATCAAACCATATATATATATACATGATATCCTAATCAAAAGTTGCATATTTTTGGTGGATAATTTTTCTTATAAGGTAAGGAAGAATAGGGAAAAACAAACAACCGAAAAGAAAAGAAAAGAAAAAATCCAACAAAGTCACTGCACATGTGGCTGAGAGATCACATAAAGAGCATATCCATACCAGTTGTGTGGCCATGGAAAGAGCAAGCAGTTGGGGAGTTATCTCTGTCTTGGTATAGAGTGTTGCACCTCAAGCATCTCTTCTCTGCCTGGATTTGAATTGTGTGTGGCTTTCCCTGACTGGTGTTTGAGGTAAAATTGATCTTCCAAACATTTGATGGTTTAGAGAGAAGGTTTTGTGGAGTAATGTTGTAAGCCAAAGCCATTTAAACTTAAATTGAAATATACTTGTCCAGATGGAGGACAATTATACTGATGAAAAGGGTTTTGGGGTTGCTGGAAAAGTCAGAGAGCTGTTTTCTGAGGAAAGGGACTGATGGAAGATGTGCTTGCTGTTTAGGGTTGTAACACAGAACATGGGATGAGATTGGGGAAGTTGGGGAGCTGAAGGGGAAGGTAATTGGGCTGTTATTTAGCTAGAGAAGTGGGCCCTATCCAACCATGAGAAGTAGTCTAGTGGAGTTGCGAAGTATCGATTGCAGATAGTGACGAGCTTTAGACCCTAGTCTTTGTTTAACTTAATCGAAAAGAGGATTAGTCGAAATATGTATAGATTGGTCAAGACATTTTTAAAAGTAAAAAAAAATTTATAAGAATTGTGATTATAAAATTATAAGAAGAATAATGTTATACAAATAACAATTTAGAATAAATACCGCCGAATAATCAACGTGGGAGATCTATTGACAGCCGCCAATTATTTGATTGGAATGAAATTTGGAATGAGTACTGCCAAATAATCAATTTGGTCCAAGGAATAACCATTTCCGCCAAAATATGCTTTATTACATTCATTGCTTTTATGAGATGGTTTTGGACCTTACATATTGAAATTCTATATTTTGCTTCACAACTTATAATCAGATTGATTTTCTTTTTGCCTATGCGAAATATATTCCAGCTGCTGTAATGACCTGACCAATATATTATATGTGGCTCAACAAACTCTAACCGAGCCCATTAAGGTAGGCTCAACAAAAATTAAACAAATTTATTTAGATCTGTAATAGTTCAAATACCATCAATACAGTTTAAGCCCATATTTTTTAAATTAGCCCAAGTCACAAGACTTCTCAACCCAAAGAGCTGGGGCATTCATCAGAGATATCAGAGCACTCAATACTCGATTGTAAGTATTTAATGCTGAACAAACCCACATTTAATGTTGAAGAGATGCAGCACACAATGGCTATGCTCACGTCCGGTCAGTCGAACTCGAATATGGCGATAAAGATTAGTTTCTGTCTGATCAGTTAACTTTAGTCGGTATAAGCCTATGAAATATGTCATGATTACCAGAGTAAGCTTAACAGAGAACGCTAGATTATAAACACAAAAGGCTCAAGAAGTAAGGTATGGATAATTAATTTCAAGTATACACTGTCTTGATTCATTCAATTCTCGATTGAGATTGATAACTTAATCGTTACAGTGTGATCGGTCTAAAAAGGGTCAATCCATTCTAACTCCTTTGTCTCCTTGCGATAAGTTGGTGCTCATTGATATTAGTTTGAGTGATTGATCAGGTCTTCTCAAAAATCACACTTACATTATATCTAGATTAGTTTTTTAGATGCAAATACTGCAAAGTGATGGGTTTTATTTATTAGTTCTATATTTGGTCCATACTATGGAGGCCGTTTTTTTTTTTTTCCTTTTTTTTTTTGAATCCTAGCCCTTAAAAAAAAGAACCCAACGGCTCACATACTAAGCGTAGCAATTATATCAAATGGTTAATCAAATTTTCATTCAACTCCATAACATCAATTTTTCATTTAACTCCATAAAATTAAGAGCCATATTTTTTCTTTTTGTTTGAAGAGAAAAAAAAATAGAGTTTTTGGCCAAAATAACACTATCTATTAAAATAATTCATTATCTAACACTCTTTCAAAAAAAATTCTCATTCTAATATTATTTGTACCAGCAGCTTTGTTAAAAATTTATTGATATAGGGAAATTTTATTATAATAAAATATATAAAGATATATCTATGTATGTATAACATTATATGGTCAAACACTTTCAAAAAAAAAAATTGTGATTAAACCCCGGAGAAAGAGGCTCTTTAGTACTCTCTGGACATTTTTTGTAAAGTAAAACAAATTCTCCATCTGACTAAGCCAGTGGGGGACGCTACCATTCAAATGATTCCATGTAAAATCAAGGACTTGTAATTTTTGACAACTTGGTAACCAAATTGGGATTTGGCCCTTAAGAACAAAATTCCAAGTGCAAAAATCCTCTCAAACCTAATGATATTTTCTGGGATTTCGTTTCCATGGAATTTTTTTTTTTTTTTTTTTTTTTGTGTGTGTAGTGTAAGGATAAGAGTAGTGAGTAAAAAAAAAAATGATTTTAGTTATAGATTTTCGGGAGTAATTGTTGGATTCATATGTATGGCTATATGTTTACAGAAGATAATATGTACATATACACATCTACGTTCAGAATTGAGAAGATAAATATGAAAGACATAGCTTTGAAAAGCAATGGCCATGAAACAGTGCTCGCTGCTTCTATGTATATGTGTTGTAATAGGCTCCAACAAGTGTTAATTTTACAAAAAAAAAATCGAAAAAAATATTGAGATTTTATTAAATAGAACAGTGCCGTACAAAGTTAATAAAGATAATTTCTAAAATTACTTTACAGATTGATATAAGCAGTCTCCTCGAAGGAGACTTGGGGGATGAAAAAAATTACAGAAAACCGTACATCTTGTCACTAAGTGTATATATTTTTTAAAATCTCATGGTGACGTAGCAGATGCAACTCAATTGATAATTTAGTTTATAAGCAAAGTTTTCGAAGTTTTCTTTTCTTTTTATTTTTCCAAGTGTACCATTTTATTATTAAATATTATAGCGTGTTGTGTGACTTGTGTCGCCGTCGAAAGGAGAGAGAAAAAATCAGTACCCAATATTTCACATAAGATCATCCCAACTAGCAGACCAATTATTTGATGAACCCTTTGACTGAAATGATATGAAGCTCTACGCTTGATAATTTCTTGAAAAATTAATAATTATTTTTTAGGATTTTGAGAAACATATTTTCCCATAAATTATATCAATCCATAAGGAGTTTAATATTGGTTATCAAACAGGAATTTAATTAGTTGATTCCTACTGCACTCCACCGTCTTCCCCAGTGAAAAGATCGAATAGCAAGTCCAAAGGAACAGCGGGTGGTATCTGGGGGCAATCTGCCTAATCCTGATCTGGGAAGCGGTCCAGGACTCTCTCGGTGCTAAAATCTCAGCGCACATCTCCTCATGAGATGGTGGATGCTCCCCATCATAAGAGAACTGAGGGTTAGCAACCCTCGGTATACCAAACTGCTCCGCAAAGGAGTCCGGGGTGATAACAATATCCCTACCCCGAACCCAAAAGCGAAGAATATGTCTGTCGCCACCAACGGGGTCCGATGAAATGTTAGCCATGAACTCTGCCACGAGGGTGGCTGAGTACTGGCCCCTAAAAGAAGCTAACCCCAACCACCGGCGGTCGGTCAAAGGCTGGAGCCAACCATATGGCTCAGCATCAAACTGACTCACTGTCCAACGCCTCTCCACTACTATCTTACGGGCGCTCCACACCCGTCCAAACTCTCGCTCCTAATCCCTCCCCCGAAAGCGAGTGGAATCATACTCTCCCTCTCTCTCCTTCCTAGCATGCTCACGCTGGAGCTGCTGGAACTGGGCCAGAGTATGAGAAGTCCCCGCCCCAGCTGTACCCTCAGAACTCCTAGTCTCGACCATAACTCTCTACAAAGCTAAGTATAGCTGGAAATGAAAAGAATGGACAAAGATCGGCGGAAGGAATACCTCTCGAAGCGCAGAAAACCGTGAACAGACGAGACAATGTCCACCAAAGTGAGCTGGCAGGGCCTCGCTGCTCCGAAAGATAAACAGACTCTTTAAACTCTCAAATATGCGCGAGTGAAATGAGATTGAATAGTGAGACAGTGGCCTTTATATAGACAACTCGGTCACCGATCGATCGGCCCTTTGAACCGATCGATCGCCTCGCGGACCGATCGAAATGGAGCGCCACCGATCGAACGGCCGATCGATCGATACCGCTCCCTTTCGATCGGTGCGGTAACAACCCCGATCGATCGCAGTCGTCACCGATCGATCGCAAAAACAGCTTCTCTGAAGTTCTGCAGAAATTCTCAGAATGGTTCACAGAATCATGCAAATGGTGCCCCCCCCAACTGGAATCATGCCATGACCTCAAGGCATGAGAAAAATGGAAGAGAAAAAGAACAACGGGGAGGGCGGGACTCTCGGGAATACAAATGTACACAACTAACTACCAAAAGAAAAGAGAAAGAAACCTATAAAAAGAAAAACAAAAGAACTACTCCTAAATTATGAAACACGACAATCTAATGTCACTCAAAGGACGGTGAATCGATGAGATCCACACAATCCAACTCCCCTGGAAACGTCTCAAAATACGGCTTTAGCCGCTGGCCATTTACCTTAAATGCCGAGCCATTCGTGAGGTTTTGCACCTCAATGGCTCCATGGGGAAAAACTTCTTTAACAATGTATGGCCCGGCCTACTTACTCCGCAATTTGCCCGGAAAGAGATGCAAGCGTGAATCATACAACAACACTTTTTGGCCAACTTTGAAAGTTTTTCGAATGATATGTTGGTCATGAAAGTGTTTCATCCGGGCCTTAGCAATTTTTTGCATTTTCAAATGCATCATTGCGGAGTTCATCTAACTCATTGAGTTGGAGCTTTCGGTGGGTACCCACAACATCAATATCCTCATTACATTGATGAATCGCCCAATATGCTTTATGCTCAATTTCGACGGGAAGATGACATGCCTTCCCGTACACAAGTCTATAGGGTGATGCGCCAAGAATGGTTTTATAGCCCGTGCGGTATGCCCACAACCCATCGGTCAATCTAAGAGACCAATCTTTCCTATTGGGATTGACGATTTTCTCTAGAATGCGCTTAATTTCCCGATTGGCCAACTCAACTTGCCCTTGCGTTTGAGGATGGTATGGTAATCCAACCTTATGGACCACACCATACTTACGCATTAAAGACGCAAAGGGCTTGTTACAAAAATGTGAACCGCCATCACTTATCATGGCACGAGGCATGCCATACTTACAAAAAATGTTCTCTTTCAAAAATCGCAAGACCACTTGGTGGTCATTGCTTCGGGTGGCAATTGCTTCCACCCACTTCGAGACATAATCTACCGCAACAAGAATAAAAAGGTACCCAAACGAGTTAGGAAACGGTCCCATGAAATCGATCCCCCAACAATCAAATATTTCTAAAATAGTGATGGGGTGAAGAGGCATCATGTGCCTCTTAGAAAGTGTTCCTAACCGTTGGCACTTATCGCAAGCTAGACAAAAAGTATGTACATCCTTGAACATGGTGGGCCAATAAAGCCCACATTGCAAAATTTTGGCCGTGGTCTTCTTGGAGGAGAAGTGTCCTCCACAAGCATGAGAGTGAAAAAATTCTATCACTTGTTGGAATTCGTGATTTAGGACACACCGGCGAATGATTTGGTCCAGACAATACTTAAACAAATGGGGATCATCCCACGAAAAATAGCGTACATTCCGGAAGAATTTACGCTTGTCAATGGATGACCAAGTGGAAGGAACCTCACCGGTGACAAGGAAGTTCGCAATGTCCGCAAACCAAGGGGTTGAAACTTGCTCAACGGCACTCACATGCATGAGATGCTCATCCGAGAAGTGCTCCTTGATAGGGGTTAGGTCCATGGCTTGCCCATTTAAGGGAAGCCGAGACAAGTGGTCCGCAACTACATTTTCAACCCCTTTTTTATCACGCATTTCAATATGAAATTCTTGGAGCAAAAGTATCCATCAAATGAGGCGCGATTTTGCATCGGGTTTTGTGAGGAGATACTTTAGGGCCGCATGGTCGGTGTAGATGATGACCAATGACCCAATCAAGTAAGACCTAAATTTATCAAGTGCAAAAACCACCGCAAGGAGTTCCTTCTCGGTTGTGGTATAGTTGATTTGAGCTTCATTGAGAGTTCTAGAAGCATAATCAATAACATAGGGCTTCTTGTCAACTCTTTGTCCTAGGACGGCCCCCACGGCATAGTCGCTAGCATCACACATTAGCTCAAATGGAAGAGACCAATTGGGTGCTCGAATGATTGGGGCGGTGGTCAAAAGTCCCTTCAACTTGTCAAAAGCTTATTGACAAGAAGATGTCCACTCAAAGGGAACATCTTAGGACAAAAGATGACACATGGGCCTAGAGATTGCACTAAAACCCTCAATGAAACGCCGATAGAAACCGGCATGCCCAAGAAATGATCTAATCTCCTTCACACACGTTGGGGCGGGCAATTTTTGAATGAGTTCAATTTTTGCTTTATTAACTTCAAGCCCTTCGGCCGACACAATATGCCCCAAAACTATACCACTTGCAACCATAAAATGACATTTTTCCCAATTGAGCACAAGGTTACTCTCCTCACATCTCATTAAAACTTTTCCTAAATTACCAAGACAACCTTCATGAGTATCCCCATAGACGAAAAAATCATCCATGAAGACTTCGACAATTTGCTCAATCATGTCGCTAAATATGCTCATCATGCACCTTTGAAATGTCGCCGGTGCATTACATAGCCCGAAGGGCATACGTTTATAAGCATATGTGCCAAACGGACAAGTGAATGTTGTCTTGGCTTGATCCTCAAGGGCTATATCGATTTGATTGTACCCCGAATATCCATCTAAAAAACAATAGAAAGCCTTACCGAACACCCTTTCTAGGACTTGATTAAGGAAGGGTAAAGGGAAGTGGTCCTTTCGGGTCACATTATTGAGGCGGCGATAATCAATGCACATTCGCCACCCGGTTTGCACACGGGTTGGCACTAACTCATTGTTGTCATTTCTTATCACCGTGACACCCGATTTCTTAGACACCACTTGGGTCGGACTAACCCATTTCGAATCGGAGATGGGGTAAATGATACCCGCATCTAGCAATTTTAAAACCTCACCTTTAACCACTTCCTTCATATTAGGGTTCAATCGCCTTTGCATTTGACGAATGGATTTAGCCTCCTCTTCTAAAAAAATACGGTGAGTGCACACAAGAGGACTAATCCCATGAAGGTCGGCGATAGTCCATCCTAGGGCTTTTCTATGTTTCCTAAGCAACGCTATCAACCCTTCCTATTGGCTCCCAGACAAGCTAGAGGAAATCACAACCGGGTATGACTCCCCATCCCCTAAAAATGCATATTTTAAATTGGAAGGCAAGGGCTTCCTCTCGGGAATGGGAGGCTTCTCCTCCGAAGGAATCGGTTTCTCGGCACTAGGGTGGAGGGGTTCAAAAGAAGGGGTCCATTGACCCACATGTAAACACTCCTCTCTCGCACCCTTTAAATGAGACAATTCACTTGACACCATGCCCTCACTATCAAGTGAAGCATGCGGTTCACTTCTCACTAATGCCCTCTCCAAAGGGTCCTCAAAACGCTCCCGCTCAAAGTGTTCTTGAACTATGCTCTTTATGATATCTACCTCCCGGATATCCTCACATTCCCCCTTTTGTTTGGCAACCGAAAAAATGTTAAGCTCGAAGGTGGTGTTGCCAAAAGACAATTTCACTAACCCATTCCTACAATGTATGATGGCATTGGAAGTAGCAAGGAAAGGGCGTCCCAAGATCACAGGAATTTGGTTGTGAGCTATGCAACTCTCAACAGGTTGAGTGTCTAGGACAATGAAATCGACCGGGAAGTAAAAGTTTTCAACTTGGATGAGAACATCCTCGATGATACCTCTTGGAACCTTTATAGAACGATCCGCCAATTGCAAGGTAACACGAGTAGGGCTCAACTCTCCTAGGCCAAGTTCCTTATACACTGAAAAGGGCAAAAGGTTGACACTAGACCCTAAGTCTAACAAGGCACGATCGATCTTGGTGTTCCCAATGGTACAAGAAATAGTAGGACATCCGGGGTCCTTGAATTTCGGCACGGTCTTACATTGCAAAATCGCACTTTGATTTTCATTCATCATGGCGGTTTCCTTGACATGCAACCTTCGCTTAAAAGTGCATAAGTCCTTCAAGAACTTAGCATAAGAAGGTATTTGCTTAATTGCGTCAAGGATAGGGATGTTGACCTTTACTTGTTTAAACACTTCATAAATTTCCGCATTTAGAAGTTCATTATTTGGTTTGGTCAACCTTTGCGGGAAGGGAGCATGTTTGACTATGTCCCTTCTCTTATCCCTCTCACTTTCACTCAAAATCTCAATGGGATTGGCTAAGTCCCCCCCCCCCTTCTCTCGGCTCTTTTTCCTCTTTCTCTTTTTCTCTCTCTTCTTGACCAACACTCTTCCTAGAAGTCTCATCCCGAGGTGGGATAGTTTTATCAATGGTCTTGCCACTTCTAAGTGTGGTTATGGCTTGCACTTGGTCATGACTCGTACTAGGGTCACTCTTACCCTCGATTATGTGCACTTGCCTAACCGCCGGGTTAGGTTGAGGTTGAGCCGGGAATCTTCCCGGGACATTTTGGGTCAAAGCTTGTGTCAACGTAGACATTTGCTTTTGGATGTCCTCAAGTAACCTATAGTGTTGGTCTAGCACTTTCTCTTATTTATCAACCCTTGAACTAACCCCCCTCATGTCATTGGTAAGTTGGTAAACATTGTCCTCTATGGGCTTCCTATGGAGGGGTTGTTATGGCCTTGGTTGATTTTGGAATTGGGGCACGGGTGCTTGTTGGTAAGGTGGAGGCGGATGTTATGGTGGAAGTGCTTGTGGAGGTGGATGTTGTGGTGGAAGTGCTTGTGGAGGTGGAGGTGCTTGGTATGATTGAGGGTTTTGATACCCTCCTTGATAGTTGTGGGAGTTTGAAGTCCCTTCATTGTTCCTCCACCCAAAGTTGGGATGATCTCTCCACCTCGGGTTGTATGTGTTTGAATAGGGGTTACCCCCTCCTCTTGAATATTGGCCAATTGCGTTAACTTGGCCGTGCAAAGCTTCCTTCACACCCGGAATGATTGGGCATGAAGCAGTGGTATGGTCCGAGGTTTCACACACAAGACAACATACTTCCCTCAACTCCTCACTCTCTACCGATTGAACTTTTTTCACCTCAAGAGCCTCTAATTTTCTTGCCAAGGTAGCCACCCTAGCATTGACATCATCAACTTCCTTGAGTTGATATCTTCCCACCCCTTGTTGGATTGAGCGACCCTCAGGATTTTGGGTCCCGGTAAGTGCCCAATCTCTAGCCTTATTTGCCAAGTTATCAAAATAATTGTATGCCTCAGGGGGTTGCTTATCAAAAAACGTCCCCGTACACATGGACTCGACAAATTGCTTGAGTTGGGGTGTCAAAGAAGAATAAAATGTGTTGATGACGTGCCAATCGGCGAAACCGTGATGGGGGCAAGAATTTAAGAGGTCTTTGAACCTCTCCCAACATTGAAAGAAAGTTTCCCCCAACAAAGGAGAAAACTGTGAAATTTGCCTTCGAATGGCCTCGGTTATATTTTCGGGGAAAAATTTGCTCAAAAATTCCCCTTAGAGAGTAGCTCAAGAATGGATGGACATGGGTCGCAAGGAATTGAACCAAAGCTTAGCTTTGTCCTTCAAACAAAATGGGAAGAGTTTCGACAAAAATACTTCCCTTGGACATGAGTTGTCCATAGCAATTGAACAAGCATCCTCAAATTCCTTAAGAAAAATGTAGGGTTTTTCCGAATCCATCCCATGGAATTAAGGCAACATTTGCATCATTCCCGACCTAATGTTTAGAGTGTTGTGATGGGGCGGGAAAACAATGCACGATGTTGGGGCTTGCCTTGGTGGGTTTAGGTAGTCCCGGAGAGTCCGTATAGGGGGAGCCGCCACGTCGCCATGATGGCTCCCTCTTTCAAACTCCTCGTGACCTTCCGGGTTGATTTGGACATTTGGATGCAAGGGTTGAATGTTAGGTAAGCCGGGTTCATTGGGATTTGCCATTGGAATAAAACCTAGGTCGACCACTAAAGGTACGATAGGTGTTGGTGAAGATGTGCTTGTGCTCTCAATGCTCTCAATCCTCACAAGGCGATGATGTTTGTCCCGCGTGAAATATGACATGCAAGAATGAATGCACACATAAGGTTGGACCGATAAGGTCGTTCAGCACATCATACACAATTCCCTAGGCCGGACAACGGCTTTTTTCTCAATTCAACTCCGTACCTCCAAACTCTACATACAATAAGCGTACCACCAATTTGAAACTTTCACACACTATCCTAACTCCACTAAATACTCCCGAAGAGGGATAAGTTCCTAACAAAAATGCAATGCAATTATACTATATCAAACAAAAGAAACTAGAGAAAAGAAGAAATAAAAATAATCCTAAAAATAAAACATCTTAAGGGAAATGAGAGTGTACCGGGGCCCGAAGCCCGTAGATGCTTCCCTCGGGGGTGGTGATGAAATCCACCCTTTTTGTGTGTTTTCTTTTTTTTTTTTCTTTGCTTGCTCTTCTTTTTTTTTTTCAATTTTCTTCCGCAATCCTTAGCTTTCGTCCGGTGTAGCTTTTGCCTATGAATTCCCCGGCAACGGCGCCAAAACTTGGCACGCCTCCAGATGTGCTTCAACTGGAGCCACTCCGCAAGGGTACGGAGGTCGCGCTTGTAGTAAAATCGGAGGATCCGGTGTCATTCTCTCCCAAGGGAATTCTGCAAATATAGCAACAAAGCTCAACTAGCACGGGTACTTATCTTAATGGATTGCAAATGAAAATTCTTAACATAAAAGAGACCGAAAATATGTTGGTTTTGAGATGATGATGGTTATATGCTTCATACAATAATTTAGTGACTATGAAAGACAACAAAAGCTAATTTTATATAATTAAGGAGAAAAGCTTGGACATGGTTGTTTTGATCCACCAATTCACAACAAGGGTTTCCAATGAGAGGTTTATAACTCAAATCAAGAATCACACCTTGGATTCTTGATTCGGAAAATGTCGACTATAAAAATGTGGGTTTTGTTTGATTGAGCGTAGAGAGGGAATATATAATTGGTACCCTAGAATCAAACCTTAAACATGTGCAATACCTATACCAAATATTGATTTGTGCATAAATATTACCAAAGGGTTATGAATCTATGTTTTTCTAATGAATCTTATGCTAAATCAAATGAAACCATATAATTTTGAGGATATAACTTTGAAGTTCATACAACCCATTTTCAACCCTTTGAAGATCCTTGGTGGATCTTCACAACCACATCCAAGAGGTATTTAGCTACTAGAATCCATGTTAACTAACATAAAAGGAGCCAAATCTACCATTAAATTATAAAGAACTAGTGTTTGGTTGCCAAGAAAATGAGAGAAAGTGCCAAGAAAATGATAGAAAGTTGCTAGAACAAGTTGAAATCATTCACTTCATATATATATCAAGCATTCATTACAATGATCCAAAAGTAATAAATGACATTAAATACAAAACATTAAGAGTAAATCTAACTTAAAAGCCTTACAAGATACAAAAACCCCTTTTTGGAGCTCCATTTCCGTCCAGAATCTGCAGAAAAATGACCTATCCCTCTTTTTGTCTCGAACAAAAGCTTTTATACTCTGCAGAAAAACAGAGCCTGTACACACCGATCGATCAGTGTACGACCAATCGATCGCCCGATCGAACGGTCAGGGCGATCGAACGCCCAATCGATCGCAAAACCGACCCCTCTGAAGTTTGCTTCTGTGTCGTCTGTTGAGAGAATTCCGACGTCACCGATCGAACGCCCGATCGATCGAAAAAACGTCATCTCTGAAGTTTGCTGTAGAAGGTTGAACAGAGCATCACCGATCGATCGCAAGATCACCGATCGATCGGCCGATCGAACGTTCCGTGGACCGTTCGATCGGGCGATCGATCGGCCGATCGATCGATCATACTCAAGATTGCCCATTTGCCTTAGTTTAAGCTCCAAATCCTGCAAAAAGTGTACAAAAAGAGTTTTAACGCATTTTAGGAGTTAGAATACTAAATTAACACTAAATTTAACTAATCAACTAACAATTTAAGCCAAAAGATTACTATTTCTAAGAGTAATCAATCTTGTATTTTTTTTTCGCATTGATCGGAGGGTCAGTTAAAGTCTATATACTTGGAAATAGCTTCGGGTTCGTCTAGGTCTGAAAGAGATTGAATATACTTATATGTATAACTTGGGGTTTGCATCATAATTATCAATACTGTACCATACCGTTGATACGTACTGTATCAATAATAAAAAGTGTGGAGGAAATTTTTTGTAAGTTTCAATATACGTAACGAACCTCCAAGATTGAACACCAAAAAGCCTAAAAGAGCAGAAGATGGTGAGAATGCATCAACCCTCTTTAGGCCGATGGCACTCCGAATATTAAGCTAGACAAACTTAATCTCAATAAATCGAAAGAAATAAATCTATTCTAACTCTCAATTGTGCGTACCTTGTTCTCCTATGTCTTATCTTATTTATAGCCTTTAGAGCTCCTACTCCTTTCAGGAGTTACTTCTTTTAGTTCATTCCTTTTAAGAATCTGCCTCTTCCAAAGCGGTTGTAAGGTTATTGGTAATCTTCTAGAGTCCTTTCCTTATTTGGATTGGAGTTCTTTGACCCCTTGGGCCTTTCTTAGAATTCAAGCTCACTCTATTTGCTACCAGGCTCATACCTGCTGGGTCGGCCCAAGTGCAATGGCTGACCTACTTTGTGTTTGACAGATCAGGCATGTCTTCATATAGGCTGGCCCACTCTTCTTAGTGGGCTTACTTCCTTTCATACGATATGACCTTTTAGCCCACAATTACCCCCAGCCCTTGTTCCTTTTTTACTAGACTTAGGGATAAGGGTTATATTTGGCTAGCTGTCATGATCTTTTCAAATTTTAACTTGATTAGATCTTGGGGCATCCTCGGCCGATTTGATCGTGCCACTAGAGAGGCAGAAATACATTAAACACCGAAGCGACCTTTTGGCAGATATACAATGATGATGTCATTAATCGTTTCTTAAAATGGCATTGCTTTTCACATACTAGCCTTTCCGTACTTAGGAATATTTTTTTAGCTCTTTTTTTGTAGCCAAGCTGCCAAGCTTAGGCAAAACTGAGCTCTTTACTTAGTTTTTTGTTTGGCTCTCTTTAAGCCAACCTAACAGACTTAAGCAAGACTAAATTCAAACACTTAGTTTTTTTTGGCTCTATTTGAGCCAATCTGCTAGATTTAGGCAGGACTAAACACTTTACTTAGATTTTTTTCTTTGGCTCTCTTCGAGGCGACCTGTCAGACTTAGGCAAAGTTCTTCACTTAGTTTTCTTCCTGGCTCTCTTTAAACCGACCAACCAGACTTAAACAAGACTAAGCTCTTCGCTTAGATGTTTTCTTTGGCCTTCTTTAGGTTGACCTGCCAAACTTAAACAAGACTAAGTTCTTCACTTAGATTTTTTCTTTGGCTCTCTTTAGGCTGACCTACACTCTTTAGGTAGGACTAAGTGTTTGAATACTTAGATATTTTCTGGCCCTCTTTAGGCTAACCTGCTAGACTTAGGTAGGACTAAGTGTTTGAACACTTAGTTTTTCTTTGGCTTTCTTTGAGCCTACCTTCCAAACTTAGGCAGGACTAAGCTTTTCGCTTAGTTTTTTCTATGGCCCTCTTTAGGCTGACCTACCCTCTTTGGGTAGGATTACATGTTTTAGATTTTCTTTAGCCCTTTTTAGGCCGACCTGCCAGAATTATGCAGGATTAAGCTTTTCGCTTACTTTTCTTCTTGGCTCCTTTTAAGTCGATCTTCCAAACTTGGCAAGACCAAGTTTTCAACACTTGGTTTTATTTTTTATTTTGGCTCTCTTTAAGCAGACCTACCAAACTTAAGTAAGATCAAGCTCTTTACTTAGTTTTTAGTTTAGCTTTCTTCAAGCATACCTTCCAAACTTAGACAGGACTAAGCTTTTTACTTAGAATTTTCACAGGGAGATTTATAAAGGCTGTGCCCTCATCTTCTGCCTCATCTTGTATTTCTTCAAAATATCGAATACTTTCTTCAGGTCAGTCAGTTGGTCTGTGTCGAGCTTGCTCTTTAAGACCATGTCATCTATGTACACCTCTATTGTGCTGCTGATGTAGTCTTTAAATATCTTCGTCACCAGTCTCTGGTAGGTCGTACCGGCATTTTCTATCCAAAAGGCATTACTTTGTAATAGAAAATGGCTCTTGAGGTGATAAAAGATGTCTTCTCTTCATCATCTTTATGCATAGGGATTTGGTGTTATCCCCTATATGCATCCAAAAAGTTCATTCTTTCGTGACCTGAAGTGGCATCCATCAGTTAATCAATCTTTAGGAGTGGGAAAGGGTTCTTAGGGCATGCCTTCTTTTTTATGACCACTGTGTTTTTTGCGACCATTGTGTTTAAAAGTGGCCAGGGGTAGTATACCTCTTTGATTGCCCTCGTTTCAAAGAGCCTTTCCACCTCTTCAATTACAACATCTAACCATGAGTAAACCTTTAAATGATGGCATGGGATCTCTGGATCTATCACCGTATCTCGTAGGGTGTCCAGATGAAGACCTTCATATTCTCAATTAGCAACTTGACTAAAGCTGCCTCTTCTTTTGCTATAAGGGCCATGTCGATCATGAAGTTCTTCTCAATTTTCTTCAACTCTTCCATGACTTTATTGCCAAGAAGTTCCCTAACATCAACTAGGGTGGGGGGTACCTTCATATAGTTCCATCATCTAGACTTGGTTGATTTTTGCTTTGGCAAATCATACTGTCAAGAAGTATTGCTTTGTTGCGACCTGATCACCTCGAATCTCTTATATGGCTTATTTGCTTGGAAACCACATGAGTTGATGATAAGTGGATGGTATTGCCTTTATGAGGTGTAACAAGGTCTAACCTATTATTGCGTAGTAGGACTTTTTTTAATCTTTAGTACTTGGGTCCCCATCAGCTTCTGGGGCTATTTGAAGTAGGGCTTATCGTTTATCTAAGGCAATATCCAGTAGATCGGCTCCTTAAAAATTGTGTTCATTCCTTATAGGCTTTCTTGCATTTTTATTAGCCTCCTCTCTTTAAGGCTTTTTGGCATCTTTCTATGTTGTGATCTTATCACCATTCCGTTCTTGGTTTTGTGACAAAATGTCTTCTTCTGTCTTGGAATACTGCTTTATCCTCTCGATGAGCTCAGGCATACCAAGCGTAGGTCTTTTAGTCAAGGACTATCTAAGGTGATATTCCCTAGGCAGGCCGATCTTAAATGAAGCTATAGCTAGTTGTTCACTGCAATCTTCGATTTCATTATAGGCCTCCTAGTAACGCCTTGTATACTGCCTTAGTCATTCGTTATCCTTTTTCCGCATGGAAAGTAGGAGTCCACCTCTTTAGGTTGTTTGTTGTTGGCTACAAACTAGCTGGTGAATCGCTTGGCCAATTGTTTCCAACTCTCCACTGTCCTAGCTAGCAATTTTTCAGACCAGCGCATGGTTGCTTCACCGAGACTGGAGGGGAATACTCAGCATATAGGGGACTCATCTCTACTCCATATCATAATCATCTGCTTATAGTGCCTCACATGGCTAATGAGGTCTGACTTCCCATCATAAGGGGTAAACCTTAGGGCCACGAACTTCCTTGGTAGCTTGTGTCTGTCAATCTCCTTCGTGAATGGGGAAGGCATTATCTGTTTCAGGGCCTTTCGAGCCACGTTTTGAGTCGTCCTTCCCTTCGACTGTTTAATTCTTCCTTGCAACTGGTTGTCTAGCCACCATGTGAGGTCATCACGATCTTTTCAGTGGTGTGATGGACCCCTTTCCTGGTGCTAATCTCTTGTGCGAGACCTAGCTCTGTGTCCGGTGCTTAAGGCTCATCCGAGGACGCTCGGTAGATGGAACACTCGAGCTCCTGGAGTTCGTTCTCAAAAACTCAACTTTCTTTGAGTTCTTACGAGGGAAATTATCTGGTTGCAGAGGGTTCTCTACTGTACGAGGTCTCCTCCGATCTTCTTCATCTAATTAGTTGGCTACCACGGGTCGTACTTCAGAACGGAGTTGACAGTTCCCCCAGGTCCAACGCTGAGTTGGGTCCTGTGGGAATTCCCAGGGTAACCCATGATCTAAAGCACCATGGCTCTACGAATGCGAAGCTTCTGGAAGTACTCCCAAGCCCTCGATATCCATCTTTCTTCAAGGTTTTCCACAGACGACGCCAATTATGGAGGAGATTTTTCGTAAGCCTCAATCCACAAAGCAAACCTTTAAGATGAACACCAAAAAGCTTTCAAGAGCAAAAGATGGTGAAAATGCATCGACTTTCTTTGGGCCGATAACACTCCAAAGATTAAGTTAGACAAGCTTAATCTTAATAAATCGAAAGAAAGAAATCTATTCTAGCTCTTAATTGTACATACCTTGTTCTTTTGTGTCTTACTTTATTTATAACCTTGGGAGGTCCTACTCCTTTTAGAAGTTGCTTCTTTCAGCCCATTCTTTTTAGGATTCTGCCTCTTCTGAAGCGGTTGTAAGGTTATGACAATCTTCTAAAGTCTTTTCCTTTATTGGATTGGAGTTCTTTGACCCCTTAGGTCTTTCTTTGCCTTCAAGCTAACTTTGTTTGATATCAAGTTTATACCTACTAGGTCGGCCTAAGCAACGGTTGGCCTACATTGTGTTCAACAGATCAGATGTGTCTTCATACAGGCTGGCCTACTCTTCTTAGTAGGCTTGCTTACTTTCATACGATACGGGGCTTTTAGCCCATAAAAGGGTATGAGTTTCGTATAGGTTGATACTGGCTATATAGAGCGGTACCAATATGTACCATACCAATAACAAAATGCCAAAAATGGTACATTGACCAGTACAATATTGGCAACTATAATTTGCATTGAGACTATCCAAAAATAGGAAGAATGATCATCAATAGCTCATTCTTGCAACCATATAGTCACTTCACTTGAAACAAAACAAAACATTACATTGTTGTTCCTCCCTTGTCCTTTACCATCAGTCGAGTAGGCAAGCAGTTCCATTCAGATAGATTTCAAAGCCAGCGTTTGTTTCGTGGGATGTGATAAAGAGATAAGAAATCTTACAATTTTTTTTTTCCTTTTCTAAACGCACTGATTAAGGTGGGAAATGCTAGAAGTGAACAACTTGCCCAGTGATCGGTCACTTAGTTTGTCAACTCATCCTCCAGGGTTCGAGCCCCAGCCCCCTCTCCCTATACCACTCTTACAACATTTAGTTCCTGACGCATGCTAGCGAATCAAACCTAGACTTGTGAAGTGGAAAACAAAATGAAAATTTGGTTTCTATGAGGCAAGTGGGAACACACGCAAGAACTCCTACTTGAGAATTAGTCTAAGCCATGTTGAACTGATAAGGGCTTTATTTATTTATCTTCATGCCTAAAGGCTTATTTGCATCCTTCTCAAGAGAGATCAAGAAAAACTACATAGTGTTTGAACAATCTGAAGCTCATTTAAGCTTCAAACCATCAATCCCTTCGATCAATTGGCAAAGTCTGGTTATAAGAGCAGAAGCAAATGCAATGACTAAGCATGTAAGCACTTGATCAAAAAGAAAAAGAAAAGCAAATCAAAAATAAAAAATAAAAAAGATCAAGCACATATGTTAATGAACATTGACGAAGGACTAAGCAAAGCAAGTATGAGACATTCGAAGCCAAATTGATACACGAAGAGTCGAAGGCTGTGTTAGCCAAAATTTCAACCCCTTTTTGCCATTTTCGTCAGCAATATTTGTTCTCGTTTGTATAAACAAAGTGTATCGACAACTTAATTCTGAAGTCTTCAAAAGAAAAAAAAAAAATTCTATGGACTTGCATTATCCTTTGACACCTTAATTGTTGAGAAAGGCTTAATTATTTCCCCCACAACAAATAAAGAAAGTTTAGGAAACTAGACTTCCAAAAAAACAAATTTAGAAATTTGCTAGAATGGCCCTTTTACTTAGCAATTTGCTGTGGATTTCTAGCAATTTTTAAATAAAAGGTATACTGTATTTCCCAATCTTCTCCCAGACTCCTTGTGCAGTCAATTTATTTTACAATATTGACAATGTTCCTTTTTTCTGATCACTGAACTGCTAAGGAATGCCCTTTTTTTATTTTTTTATTTGGTAATAGGTAACTACGCCCTGACCATTCAGTTTACATCTTTTGAAAAGTCTTTCAAAATTCTCACTTGGATAATATTTTCATTTTTATTTAATATATTTCCATAAATAAAAAAAAGAATGCTAAATTACAATAACTATTTTGTATGTTGAGAAATATAATAATGTGTGCGTTTCAAAACTTGCATCTTATATATATATATATATATATAATAATAATAGGCTATCAAATTACAAATGGAATACCACTACAGCGCAAAAACTCAAAACCCTATAAACATCTGTTTACAATTTCTGTTTGTTGGGGACTGCAGAAGAGTACCAACAAAAGCTTTACTACACCATATTATGTTCATAACGTCTTTGAATATAAGGAGAAGTGAGCTGATAGATTACATTTATCAGGACTTGATCCATATATTTTGTCATATTGAATTAAGATTATGATTGTCTAACTAAGTTATGAGTTAATTGCATAATTTACCGGGAAGAAAGAAAGAGTTGATCATAACTAAGAAAATATTTGTATACTTCTAACCGTTTTAATGTATATCTATACAACCCTTTCTTTGCATATATTTTCATATTTTTTTATATGACAAACAAAACCCCATTTCCTATTGTATCAATGAATTTTTTTTTTTGTATTTATGTATTTATCACTAATTCTAACCTTCATTCCTCTTCCCAAAAGATGTGGACTTATATATATATATATATAAGGGGAAATAATCTTAAGACTCAAGAGTAGAAGGTAAGTGGGAGGAGAAAGAGAGAGAGGCCATGAAGCAGCTTCACCATAACACAAATAAGTGAGCTAAGCTGAAAATTCCACACAGGAGTTGAATAAACAAGTAAATTCAAATCCCAACTCTCCTATATAACATATTATAGACAAAACACTACAGAGAAACTTGTTCCACCACGGCAGTGAAATAATATTCATAGGTGTACAAGAGAGGCAGAAGAACAGCAAATGAGCCACAACTATATCGAGTTAAATTTCCCACTCACAAGAGCAGAAAGATTTTATTTGTTAAAAAATTCAAGCTCTTGTTTCACATGGAGGACTCACCATCTTGTTCGATTTCGGATGCCGGTTCGTCCTCTTCTTCAAAGCACTCAATACCGGAAGCTCCATGGCCATGGCCAAAGGCCTTAATGTGGTCTTTTAGAGACCTCTTGTGCTTAAAATCAGACCCACAAATGCAATACCAAACCTTTCCACAGTTCTTCTCATGGGTTCTCCAATCGCCTTTCACTGCAAATGGCTTGCCACATTTTCTGCAAGTGAAAGATTTGATTCCATGCTTTCTCTTGTAATGTGTTTGGAGAGTTCTGAAATCTTTGAGTGGCCTTGATCTTGGGTGATCAATGTTGTGCTTGCATCCTGGTGCACAGCAATAGCAAGGGAGTCTTAGCATGGCACTTGGTTGGACACCCCTCAAAGATTCAGGCCCTTTTCTGTATTGAGATCCATGTCCCCACATATGCATCTGCAAAATAAGCAAAAACCCAGTTCAGAGAGAGAGAGAGAGAGAACATAAACAAACAATAACTTCAAGAATTTATCATAAGTGTTTGCCCTTAAGATCAGTGAATATATTGGGTTGTTAATGATAATGAGTCAAAGTAGACTGCTGCAGATAGTTCATATCATAAATGAATGTGTACCAATGGCAACTAGAAATCATAATGTATGGTGGTGGTGTTTTTTAAATAAGAGGAGACAATAGCTATCTTTACAGACTGCAGGCATGAGATTTATCTCTCTCTGGTGCAGTTTTTAACAGATTGAAGGAGTTCAATTGAGAGGGTAGGTCATTGATGAAAATCATCAAAACCCTGGAAGCACTGTAGATTTTACACATTGCTTTTCACTTTCACCTACCTGCAAGCGGGTATTTCACAAACTTCAAAGCACCTCAGATGCACAAGGAACATTGCATGAATGTTTAAATCAAACAAGAAAGGAACTTTTCATCTCAGAGAGAGATGGAACATATAGCTATTTTAAATTCAAATCTGAAGGGGAGAAATGCATGCAAACAACCCCCTGAAAAAAAGAAATAGGTAGAAGGAATTGGGAGTTGGGAAGGGGGAAGAGTAGGCAAAGATGCATAATCTTTGCACAGGAAAAAAAAAAACAATTCATTACTATGAGGAGTATTGGGAATGATTTTAAAATATTGGAACCATGTCAAAATTAATAAATATTGGGAATAATTTTGAGAAATAAAAAAATTACTTTCAAATGGTGCTGAGAAAGTATAGTAACCTCAAGATTGGGATTTCACTATGAGGAGTATCCATGAGATAGTCTGTATGTGTAAAATGAATGGGGAGCCTTAGAAATATGTATAATTCCCTCAAATTCTCACTTGTACTAAACTACAGGAGATGGGAGATTTGAGTTAGAAAATAAATTTTTGGCTTAGCTAATTATGTGAAAAACAGTCTCATAGTTGATTTTCATAAAATGTTTATAGATAAAAGAGAGACAAATCTAGACAAATTGAAGGAGATCAAGGAAAGGATCTGTGCACAGCTCCTTCCCCTCCTTTCAATTGACAGGATATAAGAAGAAAGTATTCTTTTAGGGGTTATGATATATATATATATATATATATATGTCTGCAATGGAGCATACCTGCAAATTGTTGTATCTGTTAAAGGTTTTGGAGCAAACAGGACATGAGAACTGTGTAGGACCATTGAGAATTTGAGAGAGGGTAGGAATCCAGTACTGACCCTTGTTTAATCTGTTCAAAGGGTACCCTGGAACTACACTAACACCTACCTTTTCTCTCACTCCTGAAGGAGAGAGCTTGGATACCGAATCAGAATTAGGGCTAGGGAGCCCTATATGTAGGGTTACAGTTACCCTTTCATCATCAGCAGTGCTAGAAGAAATGCTCTCATCTCTGGACTTATTCTTGTCATGATCTAATTCCATGGCACTGCATGAGGACTCATGGACTTGTGTTGTGGTGCTTAGGTTGTTCAGAAGAGGAAGAGCTTCTCTCAGTGGAGGTGAGGGAGGTGAGAATTGACCTTCATTGGAAGATATGTTGTTGAGAGTAGTGTTGTTTGAGTAGAAATTGTGGGTATGAAGAGGATAGGAAGGAGGGTTAGAGGAAGAGTAGCATGGGTAAGGATGTTTGAAGTTGAACCATCGAGTAGTGAAGAAGTTTGAGTAGGGTTCTGTCATAATGAAAGATGGGAAGAGCTAGCCAGGAGAATTGTTGGATAGATGGTTTGGTACTTTGGTAACTGAACACACAAAGACAATACATATGTATGCATTCTATCTGTCTGTGTATAAGTGTATATACATATATATCTATAGAGAGAGAGAGAGAGAGAGAGAGGAGGAGGAGGAGGAGGCGGACGAGGAGGAAAGAGGTATAAGGTGGGGATATATTGGAATTTTTTAACCTAAAAGAACAAAACTCCTAATGACTTGAGTGTAGAAATCAAGAAATTTACCCCCTGCAAGCCAAGAAGGAACAGGTGGGAAGATAAGATAGGGAGAAAGGAAAAGCTAAAAACAAGGTCAGAGATTAGACTAGCAGTGTGTCTCCTAAGAGACTGTTGTGTGCCACACAGAGAGAGATAGTGAGAGAGAGAGAGTGAACATTCTGTAACTAATATGACTTTTCTCTTTTATCTTACGCCATGGATGATGGAACAACTAGTTTTAACTCATCCAGCATTTGCTTTGGTGGGCGTGTTTACTGTTTCTTGTACATGGACATTTAACCTCTTGTTCCTTTCACCACTATTTGCTTTTAGGAAAATGCTACGGTCCTCTTTGCTTTTGTTAGCTTTTGTTCGGCTGCCGCGGCGGCCATTAGAGGGTGCTTGACCGATCATTACGTCTGTTCGTAACGATTCTCTTTCCTTTTATTCGGCTTGACTCAATTAATAAACTCATCTGAGCAGCAAATTATGATAAGGAAAATTTTATTCTTTTAAAAAAAAATTATACAAAAAAATTTATCTAAATAATATGATAGTTTTATTTTCGTAACTAAGAGGGTATTCTATTTTACAGTGAACGATTTTTTTTTAACTATATTATTCTCTTTATAAATTCTTATCCTTTTGATAATTCTAAATACTCATTATTATACAAACTAACAGTTCAAAACCAAAACAAAAGCTATGAAGGTGAACACTAAAAATTAATGCCTAATATGAGGTGGGAAAAAGAACTTTATATACTATTAAGGTGAACACTAGTAATTAAAATGCCTAATAGGGTATTTTGTTTCTTTCTCTTTCGATAGTTTTAGGGCTACTGTGCGTGTCGTTACACACATGCACGCGCATGGAGCTTCATGATCATATCCTAATTCCTATTTGAGGCACGCTACAAACAGTTGCGGCTGTTCAACACAGTCAGTAATTGTCCGTCACATCAGTAGGAGAGTCAAGTAATGTGACGGATAGCCATTAACTGTGTTGGATAGTCACAACTCTCCTAAGCAACAGCCTCCCTATTTTGTGAAGAGGGAATCCATATGTCAACTGTGCTTAATTAACAGCTTGCTTGCAGTCATATTTCTATCGAAATCATCAGTTAATGAAGTGACATTGATAGGTTTAAGAGTGCAATATTCATTAATAAAGACAACTTGATGTATATGGTACTAATGGTACTGGGGTCAGTTATGAAAAAGATTAGGTGATAATTCTCTCTTTGACATTGAAAGAATTAATATATATATATATATATATATATATTTCTGAACTTCTTAATAGCTCAAATGATCAGGGATCCATATGCAGCCAGTAAGGATAGTGATTGCCAAGAACTATATGGTTGATTTATTTTTTGAGATGCAATATAAGTTTAGTGGTGTAAATTTCATCAGGGCACATATATGAGAATATAAATACTTCCTGTAACAAGATTTAACTCTTTGTTCATAGCTTACAGTGGCACCAAGATCCTGCAAACTCCTAGCACATTATAGAGAGAAGGGGGTTGTTCGATAGAGAATCTTTTATTTTTTTTGGTGCTAGAGTTGGATAGAGATTAATTGTTAATAAATGTAATTAATGACATGCTTTCCTGGATGTATCATGAGATGGAGCAAAAGATGGACATAGAACAAGGTGGACAAAAAGGAAATATTGGAACAATGCTTTGGATTCATTTTGAATCATAGGTACATCTTCTGGTACATGTAACCACAAGAATATAAATAGCACTATTTTTTTCTTTTCTATTTTACTTTTTTTTTTTGTTTCTTTTTTAATTTTTGGGGAGGCTCTAGCAACTATGAGATTTATCTCTATTCTTTTAGTGAAGAGAATTGGGGTACATTGATACTCATGATCCATGTGACAGTGGATATGTTACCAAAAGTCTAAATTTAATTTATAATAACCTTATACCAAAAAATTGAGTTTTTGCTTCATTTAGCAGAAAGCTTCTTTTGAAGAAAAGATGGAACCTTCAAGAATTGTTGAATGAACAAATATACATAACTGCAAATAATGCAAATTAGTGCTTGATTAATTAATTAAACCTATTTGACTTCAAATCCATCTTGGTATTCATGATATAAAGCCTAAGGAGAAAACCAATACTTAGTTTTGCGGGACCCATAATAATAACATTTTCTGAATGAGAACCCTTCGAAACTATTTTGACCATTAGGCATCTTGAAAGAGTCTAGATCTTTCTTAGTCAACTCAAAGTTACTTGTGAGTTGTGAGATAAACAAAGCAAGATTTTGGGGAAATTGGAACTTAGTTTGCAGCAAAGAATTGTGGAACTAGCAATTCCTTTTTCCCAAATCATTCACATTTTCAGTATACCAAGAACTTTGGGTGAAGGACTCTTAAATGCATCTAAAAACTTGCAGTTTGAGAATTGATTGTATTATTCAGAACTTTATTGTGTGCAATTCAAAATCTAGAAAAGAAGTCAGCCCAAATTTCATGTCATGTATAATAACGAAAAGATATTTATGCCCTTTGTTTAAACAATATAACAAACAAATCCTTTCAATTGATTTCCTAATTCTCTCTTGCATGGGACAATTGTTACAGAAGTGCCCATAATGGAGTGCTGTGGCCCTGTTTATACAATAAAGTTAGGAAAGAAAAGAATATATATATATATATATATATAATTGCATGTGAGTATTAATTATATAAAGGTCTCCAAGAAAGAGTGGTCTTGTCTTTTGACCACAATTCATGCTTCTATTAAATAGATAAATGCTTTCAAGACTGCACGAGTGTGTGTGTGTGTGTCTTTGGGTGCGAGCCTTTTAGGTCTCCAAGTCTCCACGTCCAAGAATAGTGTTGGTATTTCCAAACATCTCTGCCTTCCAATTTGGAAATCCCATGTAGACCAAATCCCATCTCTCATTCTTAGAACTACCCTCAATTGTTTGAAGATAAAACAAAAATTGTAAGAAAAATATTTTTATTTTTTAGAAAAAAAATTATATCAAATAATCTCACTAAAATAATGTGATGGTGATACTTTTGCAATTAAGACTTAACTTGATTAGTATTTTAATTTAAATTGAAAAGTTATAATTTAGTCACGTCATTCTAAAAAAAAAAATCTTTATAACTTTTTTTTTTTTTGTGTAATGCTCCTAAAAAATGTATCATCAAATAGTAGAAGCATAAACATTATAAAGCAAAATTGTGGAGTCAAACAATATAAGTATGTTTAACAATTGTACCATAACCATGCATGCAGGAAAAAGTCTAATAGTTAGGTAATATCGAGTTTTTAGTAGGTATCCCTGTTAAATTGTCAAATGTGATATTTTATTAAATCAGTAATCTGAATTAGTGATAGAATAGAGAGACTTTTATGTAGATAGAGTAGTCATTTTGTTCACTTTTTTTTCACCTTTTCTTTTTTCTTTGCTTTTTCATCACTAAATTCTTGATCCAAACATAATGTTAAGGAACAAGGTGCCACATATCACAATTCAATTAGAATGATGACCAAAAAATCATTCTATCTAACCACTAGACTTTTTTACCATGCAAAAAAAAGTCTATTTTTATTGCTTTAAAGCCTCAAAGACCACTCTATCCGCTACCCTTTAAACTAGGTTGTCTATTTTTTATTACTTTAATTTCTTTGATTTTTCGGACAAACAATGAATTAAACTCACTACCATGACAACACCAGATGCAAATACTTGAGAGTGGCAGGACTTCTTGTTGATTATATACAACCAGTAGAAATTTTTACTGTCCTCAGAATTAATTACGATGTCAAAAAGGAGTTAAAAAGTTAAAAATTGGGTGTTTACTTGGTGTACCAAAAAGAAATTCAGGTGTTTGTTTGCAGTGCTACAGTGAATAACAAGATCTCTTTTTTTTTATATATAATCTTTTTTAATACAATGAAGAGATCCCTTAGTCAGTTACAATAAAGTTAAAAGACCAATCAATTAATAATACTAACCTATATATAAAAACAAAGAGAGATAAATGAAATTAGTTATAAATATTTATTTTTCTTCAATACTAAACGAAACAATGAATTTTTTGACAAATATCTATTCAATTTGTTCTTATTTTTCTAACCTAACCAAATAAATAAATAAAAATTAGTTTCTTTTAATTTTTTTTCTACGTTATTTTTTCTCTTTTGTTTCTTCCCCTCTACAAATCCGAAATACCAAACATAACAATTCGGGCATTTGCAATTTGTAAAGTAAAATCTTTTAAGCACTACCACGTTACAGGAGCAGGGTCGGTCAAATCGTTGCCGGTTCATAAACTACTTGAATAGAAGTTATGGACCATTAGTTCATAGAAGTAAGAAAAATGTTATTTTTTTTCAAAAAATTTGTATAGAAAAACTATTAAAATGATATAACAATAGTATTTTTATAAATAAGAGTCATCGTGATGAGTGTTATGTATGTAAGTAAATAATTCTCATTTAACTATATCATTTAGGTAATAAATTATATATAAATTTTTTTATTTGTGTAACATTACCCTAGAAGTAATTGTTTCTTGTAAGGAACTCATTTCAATGGTAAGGGTGGGTTGATAACTCATGGCACATGACATTCTACCAAACAAGGCAAATACTTCAAAAACTGTAGCATGTTCCAACCCCGCTCTCCTATTAACGGTAGTATGTTCAAACTCACTTGCAGTAGTAGTTGTATGAACCAAATGCTGTTGAAAAAAAACTGAATGTCACTTGTACTTTAGTAGGACTACATTGATGTTCACTCTTTTCGGATCAATAACTATAGCTCAAACCAGACATTCTGCAGCAGGTAAGAACTCCTATGGTACGCCCAAGGCAATGTTTTGAAAATTATATCGTTGAGCAAACCGAAAAAGTAATCAGGTAAAGTCACTAGTTCAACTGTCGGGTTAACCGATATTAAACCGTGCCGTCATAAATATAGTTAAACATATAAATAAATAAAAATTTGTACAAATTTTTTGTAACTTTTTACTAAACCCTTAGTTTTTTAACGGTTTTATGTCCAGTTCAACCACTACGTTAACCGCTTTTTAGACTAATTCTTGATTTTGATTGAACCAGTTAGTCTGGTTCGATTTTTAAAAAACAGGCCCAAGAAAAGTTATTACACTAATTGCCTGTTCCCACCTTTTTGGCTAGGCAAAAATATATATATTTTTTTTGAAAACTTAAGAGGTGGTCTAGTAGTTAGCTAGCTTTCGTACTAAGTGTGAAATCTCAGGTTTGGTCTATCTCACGTCTCCTTTGGCTAGTTTTCATTCATACCATACTTGAATTTTATTTAATTTTGTAAATAAAAAAAATCAAATCTTACTTGGGCAAAACGTGAGATGTAGTCAATAAATTGAAGAACATCTTTGTCCATTAAAATCTTGGAGATATTGCAGTGAAGAAATCAATTCACTCAATCAAAAAACGAAAAATCACCATACTTGATAGCACACCCTATTACTTATTCAACAATCTAACACAGTTCAAGGAAAAGTTGAAGCAAAATATTTTGGGTGTTGATGCCTTGATGGTGGTTTATTTTAGATATTAAAGAAAATGTTGGCGTGCCCTTCGTTGAAGGGCTCTAATGTTGATGTGGGTAAAGGAACAGGAGCCTAGTAAGAGTCCTTTTTTTCTTTTTCTGGGTAACATTATGTAGCAGAGTCAATACAATGAGGAAGATAGAGACAGGTTAGGGGCTTTGGGGACATGAGTGTGGGATGTCAGAGAGAGAGAGAGAGAGAACAGTTAAATGCTAATGCTAAAATGGAAATTGCAATAATTGGAACTCACTGTTCACATACAAAAATGATGTCATTCCCACTTTATTCGCATTTGCTCCTTCGCTTTCTGCATGAAAGTAATTGCAGACTCTCTCTCTCTCTCTCTCACTTGCTCCTTTGCTTTCTGGTTTCTGCCTGCATGAAAGTGACTGCAGACTTTTCTCTCGCCCTCTCTCTCCCCTTCTCTCTCTCTTCCCAATTGGGTGTGAATCAGGTGCCGACAGGGAGCCATAATAACCATAATCCTGAAAATTTAGACCCCTCACTTACTGTAGTTTGGGAGGTGCAAGACTGTTCCAAAGCAAAAAAAAAAAAAAAAAAGGAAAGAAGAAAGCTGCAAGAGAAATGCAATACTTTAATTCTTGTCCCTTCTTTCATGTATGCTAAAGTATTACCATCCATTACTTGATTCTCAAAACTCAAAAGTCAAGAACAACTTTTCCAAGGAAAACAAAAAAGAAAGAGTTAAGAACAAAAGAAGTAAATTGAAAGGACTTATAAATTCTCCAAGAGAATTGTTCCACATTCTCTGGACCAAACATTTTTCTCGTAAAATATGCAAAATTTCACTTGTTCAATACTTAGCAACGGAATTCACTCAACATAACATGTATATGTACATTATATATAATATTCTGGGGGGATTATAAGTTCAGAACCTTTATGTTCCTCTCTAAAGTTCTTGTTATATATATGGGGAAAATGTAAAATAAATTGCATGAAACTTTTTTGTTTCTTCATAGATATGAAAAGAAAAAATTTACGTCCCAAAGACTTTTTTCTTCCCCATCCCTTTAAAAAATAAAATAATAATTGGAAATTAGGTTGTCAATGAGATGGGTTCAACAATATGCCTTCAGCAAGATGGAATTCAAATCCAAATCTGTATACATATATATATATATATATATATGCATATGTACATTGGGATAAAAATTCAAAAAGAATTCAAAAGAGACCTAATACTGAGATGGGTTCAACAATGTGCATTCAGCACAAATCATTACCAAAAAAACTCTCTTTGAGATAGAAAACTCCCTAATTCGATTCAACATGCAATGCACATGAGCTTTTGGGCAAAAGAGAAGCTGAATTCTACATCTTTGCCTCGTTGAAAAAAGTTACTTGCTTATAACATGCAAATTTTCTATTTATTTCTCAAATATAAGTTAGTAGACATTGTAACAAATTAAAAGTATAAGTACTTTATTACAAATAAAAATAAACGTCCTCAAGTGAGATTTAGTGTAAAAGGCATGGATGCAAAGTGTAACTAGCCCCAATAAATTATCTTGAAACCCAAATTTAATATAAACTCAAGACAAAATTGAAAAATAAAGTTTTACCATATATTTTAAATTCACATTGTATGTAATACTTGAAGAACTATATATTGAATGTTTTTCATAAAAATAGGTATGTTATATTGTTTTATTCAATTTAATCGGACTTGGATATCTATTTCAGATTTTAATTAGGCCAAATGCAGGTTTTTAATATAATCCTCGTCTAACTTGTACTAAACCCTTCTTAGAATTAAAACAATAATCTGATATTTTTCTTTTTCTTTTTAAAATTTACTCCATCCTTAATTTTTGATACCACCACTAGACTCATAGTTAACGTAGCTAGCATCTTCCGAGCGCAAAGTCTATATTTTTCAATTTGAGTTTAATTGAACACATTCTTATCGACTTTCTTTTTTAATTTATCTTTTTCAAAAAAAAAAATTTATCAACAAAACAGTAAAACACTTGAGGCTATATCAAGATTTTCCCCAACTAATGCTACACACATCAACAAGAACCACCAGCTATCAGCAGGCCCAAGTTGATCTGTCTAGCATCAGTTGGCGATACTAATGCTTAGCCGCCATTGATGCTAAACGTGCTCCAACAATTTAGCCCCTAAAGAAAATTCCGTAGTATCATGAAAAATACATCATACTAAACATTCATCATTCTAAGAGAAGTCCAAAATCTCCATCAAACATAGAGGAGTCCAACAACTTTATCAGCCACAACATGTTTCATCAGGGACTCGAACTCATCACCTCAACAATACTTGGTGTTTAAACCACCAACAAATGCTATTGAACCACAAGGGGTAGCCTTATGGTCAGCTAGTCCCATGCTAAGCATAAGTTATTAAGCTCGACCCCTCTTTACGTTTCCTTATGGACGGCGACCCTACACGTACTTGAGAGTAGTTAATCAAAAGTTTGAACACCCTGTAGCAAAAAAAAAAAGTAAATGACAAACTTCACAATGTGCAAATGTAGGTAGATAATTTTGATTTTTCCTCCACTTTCCAGAACTCTCGTGGAAACCCAAAAAAAATAATAATAACAATTATAAAATAAATAAATTAATTAATTAAAGCCTACTGCTGTCCGGGACTACAGGACCCAACAGCACTCACAGGAGACATATAACCCTGTTAGTCTTCTGCACCAAAAGGGACTGATAAGATGGTGCTAACCACATTAGCCTAAGCCCATTCCTTTAGTCTGCAAAATTTTCAAAAATAAATGAAAACCCAGAAAGTCCATTTTGGGGCCTACAATAATTTGCCACTCCTGTACCTTCTGTCCAGCAAGAAAACCATCAGTTTCATGGCAGTATCCTGAATAAAGCCTTGAGTCAAGCTTAACCACAATTGAGGTGTTTAGATGTCAATGCATTATCTCCCCAACTTTGAAGGCAGTCATCAGCTTCAAATACAAAAAACAGGAGGCATTTTCTCATCATAGGGTGATTCAAGTTTTAGAGGGTTTCTATTAAGCATAGACAATAGAAACAATAACATAAAGAAAACAGGAGGAATGCAGGAAAAGCAGAAAGAGAAACCTGCATTTGGGCAAGTTTAGCTCTAAATCATTTTGTCACTAGATCCAATTACAGGATTCAGTTTTGGCACAGCAGCAAGATAGCTCCATTGTGACCTGGGCATCCAAAAATCTCTCTTTGCACGCGATGATAAGGCTACATACATCTAACTCTCCTCATACTTGGAAGTGTCGGCCTGTCAGGAGCCTCATGCACTAGGTGCCTCTTTATCTTGCCTAGGTAGCATTCACTTCATATATAATGCCAAAAAACAAAAAGGTTATTCGTCTCATCACAAAATCAAGTGTTGTCATTTTGCAGACCAAATAGTCAGCAACTGTAGCCTTTAACTACAGATAGCAACTGTCTACAAAGTTATCATAAGGATAGTGTGGCAGAAATTAGACCTCTCAAGGAGCACCAACGCAAAGATGATAGAGACAGATTTCCATGAGCTTTGAGGCCATTTTAGCATTTTGTTGTGAGCCTGAAGCCACACCACTGAACTGAAAACAATCAGCTGGGGCATATTTCTGCAAGTATCGCCAATTACAACATTAGAAGCACAAAAAAAAAAGTTTAAAAAACAAAAAAAAAGATGATAATTTAGGAAGAATAAGTACAGTAATTTTTGTACAAGAAAAAAAATGACCCCTCACAATGAATGAATTGGAGAAGTGCATCACATTGAATAGGATCATTTTGAGGCTCTCCTGAATCAACATCAAGATTTAAGCATTACTTTTGAGCTGACTACCATTTTTCAAAATTGCTCCATTATATGATGAATATTTAGCTGGAAAGATCCCACATTAAGAGGATATTTGAACAGGCCCTCAGCATAGATCTAATTCCCCTTAATTTGCCGATAATTCAGGCAGAACATCAGCAAGTAACATCAAAATATATGTGAAGCAAAGAACGTTGCAAGTAAGAATGCTACCTCCTTCAGCCAGATGCCACATTGCACCCATTGATGACAGGCAAATCCCGAAAATCCCGTATGGAATGGATAGTCCCTAAGAGGAATTAATAATTAGAGCTCATAAATAAAAGCTAAATGACTAAACCATAGCACAAACCTTCCCACCTTTTGCCAAATTGGATGGGTTGCCCATCACCAAAACTTTAATTCAGCCCAAATCCACATCAGTTGTAATTTCCCAACTATGTAACATCCAATTATTCACTTATCTAACATGAAGTTTCTGAACATCATCAAATTACATAAAGGACTTTCTTTTTACTGTGTGACCATTGTCGGCACAAGGAGGAGCAAATAGATCTTAACTCAAAAGTGCTACAAGCCCAAAAAAAAAGTTAGAAAAGAATGTGGGTTAAACACAGCAAAATTATTGACTAGGATTTAAGTGAAGATATGACCATAGCAAAAATGTCCATGTATCTGATGATTCTGAACGCACATGGTTAGGAATTTAGGACAAGGAATTGTCATTTCAGGATATAGTCTTTTCAAAATTAAACAACAAAAATGACAGTTTCTTGACTTCTTTCCTAAATTTTCATCAAACGCGAGAAATCTGTCGTTAAGGCATCCAATCACCTTCCCATTTAACTTTTTCTGGAAAATAGAGCACGACTGAATACGATTTTTCCATCAAGCTGCAACCATTCATTGAATCTTAACAAGATAAGGAAATTTTGAAAAGATCACAAGGGCCAACTTCTTGCTCCAAAAAAGAAAGAAAATCAAAGCTGAGAAACTTCTTTTGCATACAGGGGCGTCAAAATCAAATCACGGAAATGAATCACAGAAAATAAAACAAATTTGAAACAACCAACAGGCACAAGAGACATTGGTTGCAGGGCCTAGTCAGAGTAGAAACTATTTCTATGCGGCCCAATTCAGATTCAGAGGCCCCCGTACCAGGGTGTTCCTGATGCTAATTCCACTTCTCTGCCAAAAAAAGCTTGGTTTCTGATCAAATGTAAGAGAATCATAAAAGACTGGTAGACTACAGACTTTAACTAAATTGTGCATGCATAGAATTGGTACTAGTAATCAGAAACGTACTGCTCAATACAACTTTTGCTGGTGGTTGTTTTCCATATATAATTTTGAATGAGACGCAATTTCAACCAAAACTCATTCACTGCATAAAAAATTTAGGACTGATCCAGTGCAAGAGAGCTCGACTAGACAATTAATCCAAGAAAGAAAGCAGGTGGTAAGCATATTATCGGAACCCCGACTCATTATTTATATAACAAAGCATCTTACCATATAAAGGAGTTATAAGAGGTTCCCTATGTTAAAATTAACTTCCATTAGAATGCCATGTAGCTTATAACTCAGGACATTAAGGAAGTATACATCAAAATGTCGACAACTATTCATAAGAGAGAATTCCCAAACATAATCGGAATCAATAACAACTATTTTTCTTTTTCTCCCCTTGATAGCACATGTATAGGCCGTCATAGCACTTGGAACACTATAAATAACCTCATAAGAATCACCTAACAAATATAACTGAACCCTGACAAGTGCTAAAAAGTAAAGAAAATAAAATAGTGCTACAAAGTGAAAAATTGGAAATAAACAAAAATAAAATAAATGATACAATGAACTTGCAAGGTATCTTGTCATCCACCGTCTCTTTTCTGTCTATTTTAGAGAGCCATATCTTTCTTCAAGAATTTTAGAGGTTCATTTTCCCTTCAATGCTAGCACTCCCATTGGCAAGTTCAGTCGAAGATACAATGCGAATTTGCCTTTTTGAAAGCTTGAAATTCAGTCTATAGACCATATAATTATCTCCATGTTGTGGGGGGGAAAAACAGACAAGAAGCACAAGGAGAAGACAAGCACTTTTTCAATTACTTGCAGTCTGGTGGGATGTGGAGCTACCCATTCTATTCCAAATGACCCAATGATCACAGAAAATAGACTTTATTGGAATGTACTTCAATCAATTTGAATACCAGGTGACTAATACAAACTATCTACAATAATGAAAAGAATCTCCAGTTGCACCTTTTTACTACATAACTCATTCTATCTTTTTGCTCAAGCATGAACTCAGACATGCTGATCTTTTACGAATTGCCATTTCATTCAAGACAGTTATGTCCAACTAAAATTGTGCATTAGAGTTTCTGTCAGGTCCTAAAAATTCAATAGATGTGATTTTTGAAGTCACAATGCTTAACTTTTGTCCAGTCATGACTTGCAGAAAAGTTCTAAAGAAGTTTGAATACTAGTGAACTGATGGTAAGTAAAAGAAATTCAGTGTAAAATACTGTATCGAAATTCTCTGAGATGATCTCTATCAATATCGAAAGATTACACAAGAATATATAAGCTCCTAGAGATCTTCTATGACACCATGTTCACTATAGACCACACTTTAAAATAATGCTTATTTCTAAATTTACCCTGTTATTTGAATTTTCTCTTTTGAGCCTGGTATGGCCACATCACTCTTTGTTGGTTGGAGAGAACTTGATATCGAGTTTTTAAGTGACAATAATACACAAGCTTTGAACTTCTATCTAGGGCTTTGTACGAAAAGTTTCAATTGACACTGCTTTTCCCCGTTGTTTGAGTAGCAACGAAAACAATGGGAATCAACCCTTTCAAGTTTTCCATTCTGGAATCACAAGGTCAATTGTTGCCTTTCATGACAGGTTGTCAAATTGTTCAAGAACTTGAAAAACAGTAGTATCACCATTCATTCCATTCTACTTTAGTTCCTCACTGCCTTGTTTGATATTCCCACTAATAGCCACCATCTCAATACCTGTATTTTAAATTGTTTAACATCTTAGTTTGCTACGGAATCCTTTCTTTGATATAAGATTGCTTTTGTTTGGTCACAGTTAGCCATAATGCTTTTTTTTTTTTTTTCCTCCTAGAATGCCATTGTTATAAGCCTAAGCCATTACCTACAGGTAGCTGGATAGAAAATCCTGCAACGTGTTTCAGAATCCAGCAAGCTATCAAGTTCAAAACCAACGCTTTTGTTAGATAATTATAGTCGGTGATAACATCACTCAATTCACAAAACCAACAAGCTTTCTTCCAAGTTTGTGTACCTAAGGTCCTAAACCTACTAGTTTTCTGCAACTTAAGGCGATAACTGTAGTCAGCACTATTCTCACTTTCAAAGAGCTCTCTTACATCGTTCTGATTGGTGAATTTGGCAGGCCCATCATAGATGGCTTTGTTTGTATAGCTACTCACCATGGCACCATAATCTCTCAGAATGTAGTCATTTGGAAAGAGTACTTTCTTGTCTTGGAGTTCAATGATTACTTCAAAAAGTTTATCCGCAATACTATAAATTGGATGATTGCTACAAATAATTTTTAGGAGGATAAGCGTTCTTTTTCCTTTCATAGAATGTAACTTTTCCTAGTTATTCTTGTTTGGAGTTTGTCATCTGCCAATTCTTTTCTTTTTTTTTGTATCAGTTAGTTTTAATAAATGTCCTGGGTTCTTTTTATTGAGCATGGTATTAATAAATTTTCGAATCTTTTATCAATAACTCATATTTGGAGACTGCTATATGTTAATTCTAATATTTTCTCTCAATTAACTTTGATGAATGTTTTGGCTTCTGTTATTGAAGGTGGTTTCAAGAATTATCATAACTAAGTATTTAATATCATCATTTTATCTTTCCTTTAAAACCTTTAAACATGTTACAAATTTTTTTTTTTTCCTGATTTGTCTGTCATGGGCTTAATTCTTCCACCTCTAGTGGGATCTTCTTACAGTTGGTTTGGTTGTGTTATAATTGTTTATAAACTAATAAGTGTCTAAAGTCTAAATGGGGCTTGTATTATTCTAAATTTTGTCCACATCATTCAGCGGATTTTTTTTTTTTTTTTGGCTTTTTATTTTTCTTATAATTGTATCAATGTCAGTTGAAATTTTAGATGGATTTGCTAGCGTAAACATTTACAAAACTTATTGTTGTTAGAGTTTTCACGCAAGATCAAATGGGGACTTACTAGATACTACTCATTGTATCAAACTTCTTGGTGTTCATATCAGTTATCACTGGCGAAAGCTGGCAGAGACAAAAAAGAAATTGGGTTTATCGAGTTAGAGGATAATAAATTGCAGTAGCTACTCAAATGAAGAGCGGTCAGTGGTTGCAGCATTTCATCAAACACTTCAACACAACCCAAAGAACATGCACAAAAGGACAATTTTCAGACTAATTGTCGAAAACTACAAGGTTTGAAACACCATCATTATATCATACATAACGAGAGGAAATTGAATAAGTGAATGAAAGAGTATTTCCAAAAGTTTACATCACATAGAACTGACCTCTGAGCGACGTCCATTGTTGTTGCTCACATGAGAGCAAATAACTTCTGTAGATAACAATTCAACTACGATTTTTAGAGTCAACCCAGATTAAAGCTAAGTGGATACTACAAGAACAATGTCAGGAAAAATCATCATTTGTCGAACCATGAGAGCGGGCAAAGCAATTCAAATGCTCGGAAAACCGTTAGTAAGTGAAAATGAACGAGGGAGTGAAAAGCGAATATTTTAAATACGGTGTTACTTCATTTTTTCAAATTCTCCTCTCTGTTTTTTTTTTTTTGGGCAGATTTTCTATTTCCTTTAATATTTTTATAAATGAATTAAGATTTTGTGGAGTCTTTTGATCACAATATTGTTAGCATAAATAAAAATCTCTAACAATGTACGGTAATTAAATAGTACAAGTTATGACATATAACTTTTAAAAACTTTGATAGTTATAGGTTGTGGGCAGAGCGGTGAAGCATGTGCTTATGTGCCCTGTGCTTGCTCTCAAATTTTAAAAATTATATTTTTATTTATAGTTTTTTAAAAAAAATTAATTTAGCCTTTCAAAATTTAGAAATGCCCCTTTCAAATTTTTAAATATTTTATTTTTGTTTACATTTTTAAGAGATATTTTCAGTTTTCCACTTTAAAAATTTATAAATGACCTCTTAAATTCTCTAATATTTTATTTTTACGTATAATTTTAAAAATAGTTTTTAATTTTTTACCCAACTTTATAAATATTCCTTTAAATATTTATTTTACTTTAAAGACTCATATATAAATTTGTATACATTATATATGTATTAAAGCAAAATATTCTATTGTTGATTACACTAAAAAATAAGAAAATTGTTATAATTAACAATTGCCCCCTTGAATAAATTTTTTGGTGCCGCCACGTGGGTTAAAATGGATTAGCTCAGATTCGCTCAATCAATTAGCGGGTATAGTTGGACGTGGATTGTATAAGTTAACCCAAATTCAACCCATTTATCATGCTTGATCCATTTCCCCCTTTTTTTTCCAGATTTCTTTCCTATTTTTTATTTTTTATTTGTTGTTATTTTGAACACTATGGCCTACTAACTAAACCAGCTAAATCATCTGTAGAGATACCCGTTACTTTGCTTCTTCTTTTTTCTTTTTTTTTTCTCTCTTCTTATCTTTTTTGCTTTTTTTTATCCCACCCTCTTTCAAGACCATTTTTCAGTTTATATAAGTTTGGATTAATATATACCAGGTGGGTGATCAGTTTGTGGAAGTGAGAAAGAAAAAATAGAAAGTAAGTAGTGGGTGATTTGTTAATAGGTATTACATAATTATTCTTTGCATGTGCTAAAAGTTTCGCTTAGAACTCAAATTTTTGGTAAAAAAAGACAAATATGAAGAAAAGGTGAACAAAAATTAAGAGTATTTTTATTCACTTTTCTTTTATATTTTTCTTTTTCTTTACTTTTTTCATTAAAAATTCGAGTTTCAAACGAAGCGTAAATGAATACTAGACAAATTTCCTGTTGTGAATTATTTTTGTCAATAAAAATATAGCCTCACCAAAGTAAAGGTTTTACTAAAAGAGTTTGCTTTATGATAATACTCGCAGTGTCTGCACACGCTATGCGTATGTAACTAATAATAAATAAAATATTTAAGTTTGGATTGTGATACATTTTTTTTCCTGAAGCAATAAAAAGTTAAATTGGTAAAAGCCTATCTAAAACCAATCAATAATTCATCAAAAATTGATCCTATTGGAAGTATGCTAAAACATCAAACAATTACAACAAATCAGAAGGTATGGATTAGAAATGACTTATGGAAAGCTGAATTTTTTGTTTTCTTGGCGAAGGAACTAGGCGTACTGCTTTTATCCTCATTGTGTCTAGAATAATTATATCACCAAAGGCTTCCTAATTACAATCTTGCAATTATAACAAAAATCAAGAGAAATTAAGCTCCAATTGAAAATCAAAAGTAATGAGGGCATAAATATGAGGTTAACGCTCTATTTGGAACTTGGATTTTGAATTTCGGTAAAGGAAAAGAAAAATGTGAAGAAAAAGATAACAAAATTAAAAAGTATTTTTATTCCCTTTTCTCTCACATTTTTTTTTTTTTACCTAAAATTCGAGTTCCAAATGAAGTATAAAAGTAATTGAATTCTCCATCAATTGTGTTTGTAACGATTGTAATTGATAAGGTAATCCAGTCAAGTTAAATGTACAAACCTTTTAATCTAATTCATCACAGAGAAATAAATAAGATTAAATAAATCAAAATTCAATTATGCTATTATTTTCATGGTTTTAAAAGTAGGTTAGCTCAGACTACAACTCGTAAGATCATCTTGCTATATTCAAAAGTAATACTTTTCTCTTTGGTTCTAATTCTGATGACATTCATTTAACCATATGACCAATCAACTTCTATTACAATAACGTAGAGAATCAACACAACATAACATATGACTTGAAACTTCTTATTCTAAACTATGTGAGCCGCCAAGCATTGATATTAATCAAATTCAAAAGCATGAAATATTTACAATTAAATCTTAAGAATTGGTCCATTTAACCACAAAATGAGAATCGCAAAAAAATGGAAATAATTGCGCAAAGATATCAGCTTGCATGCGACCTGTTATACTGTTCATTCCACTACTAATCGTCTCTTATTTAAAGTCAACATAATAGTGGGTGTTCAATAAAAAAGACCAACAAAAGAAACCGTAAAAAATATTAATTATTAGACTAAGAAATGGATTACTCGAAATATCAAATAGTGGAATATTGATTTATTACCTAAGAAAAATGTCATCCTTTCATAAAGCTTGTACAATGTGGTAATGATATTTTTACAATAAAAAATCTTTATGATAGGTGGTCTGCTTTAAAGTCAAAGATTGTTATTCAATTACACCATTCTCTACAAAAATTTTGTATGAAATTTTTAGCTCATTAGCATTAGTTGTAACCTGATCCAACCTACATCATTAATTGGTATACCCAAGTACTCAACTAATAAAAAAACTCATAAAATGAAGCAACTTGGAGAGAGAAAAATAACCTTTGATTCTCGTATTGAAGGCTGCGATCCACCACACCATATTCCAACCATTTAGTTCTGCCATAACTCTTTCTTGCACAATGACATTTTCATTTTTATTATCATTATAATTTTATTCAAATTTCATCACAAAATAAATTGAAGGCATCCAAAGGTGACCTCTCTATTACGCTGACATGAGTGTAGTCAGGGAAAGAGTATCAGGAAATTGAAAACATTTAGGCACGTACAAATTAAAAACTTTTCTACAGATGAAAACATAAATAAATATATGGCAATCTCATGTCCACTGTAAATGCAGATCAAAACGTAAACTCCAAGCTTGAGAGATGGGAAAAGAGATTACTTTATGAAATTGTATGGTGCAGATCTCTATTTGTAAATGAGAGAGGAACTAGATTTGTAGATAAAAACATTTGCTGTAATTACACATGAAAGAAAGCATGTGAACAAACTAAAACTAAACGACGATGATAAACATACACAGTCAAAACTGAGTGATTTTTTCTTTTCGCTCGCAGCTAAAAATTTATTCCAATGTGTTGATGTATATATGTGTATATGTCCTAAGGGTAGTTTAGTCTTTTTCTCTCTTTCTACGGCTAGCCTATATATAATATTGTTTCTATTCATTATAAAGTTACAGCCTTCATTTATACAAGTTAACCTTTTCTCTTTCACTTTCTCTCTCTTACTCTCTTTCTTCACTTTTAACAGTATATATATCTTCATCATTCTAACATGGTATCAGAGCCATGGTTGACTGTCTCTGAGTTTCTCCTTTTCTTGTGTCTATTTCACTGATTTTTATCTACTTTCTGTCCAATTTCGATCTTTTTTCTGCTACTGCCGAATACTAAAAGTTCTCAAAATTAGATTTTAAAACCACCACCCGATTCCTCTCAGAATTCTCTTTCCAGATTCACAAAATTCGAACCCAGAAGCCTTGGCACACGCCCCCACGCGCCGGTCAAAGGGTGGCACGTAAGATCCATTCTCAGAAGACTTCCACGAGCTCACACGCAGCCAAGGCGTGTCGATCAACGCCTCACACGCCTCCACGCGTGCACAACCACTCGCACACCGTGACGTCCTCTGCTGCGTCATCCTACTGACGTCATCTGCCACGTCATCCGCCATGTTAGCCCCCGGGACCCACACTGCCACATCACCTGCCACATCAGCCGCCACTTCAGCTGCCATGTCATCTGCCACATCACCACCGGGGCTTACGTCTACCACGTCAGCTTCTGGTTCACCCGGGCTCATTTGAATCGGTTCAGGTCTGTCTTTTGGGTTATTTTGCACAGTTCATTTATTTTTTGGCCACTTTTGGTTTATGTTAGACCGGTTCCTAGCTAATTTGGGCCTTTTGGATCTGTTTTTTACCTCGGTTTTGCCAAATTCTGTACTGGATTTACTGTTTTTGTCATATTGGTCACTTTTTTGGTCGGTTCACTGCTTTCTTTGTCTAGTTTAGTCTGGTTCACAGTGGTCTTTGGTTAATTTAGGCCTTCTGAATCTGTTTCTACACTTAGTTTTGGCTATTTCTACTCTGTTACTACTATAGCTGCTACTTTCTGCACTTTTCTCTACTGTTTGGATTGTTTCTGCTTCTGGTTGTTCACTATAGATCGATCTGAGGTTTCCAGACCTATTGTTGTTACTCTGGAGGGTCCCAATTATATACCATGGTCTCAAGCGATGTCTAGTTTCCTCAAGGGAAGGAAACTTTAGTGTTATATCACTGGAGATATTGAGTCACCGGTTAAGAGTGCTACTGAAACAGCTGCTGAGTACACTGAGCGTCTTAAAAAATGGGATAGTAAGAATCATCAGATTATCACATAGTTTCACAATACTTCTATTCCCTCTATTAGTCTACAGTTTGGGAGATTTGATACTACTCATGCCATCTGGGATTTTTTGACTACCAGATATACTACGGCTGATTTGGCTTATCAGTATCAACTTCTTACTTCCCTATGTTGATTGAGACAGGACCCTAGATAGTCTATTGGTGCTTTCTTACCTCAAATTTATTCTATATGGGACCAGTTGACTCTGTCCGAGCCTAAGTGGGTAAGTGCTGTTAATGCTGTTTTGTTTGCCATCTATCGCGATCAGCAGTATTTGATTTTGTTTCTCATGAGCCTCTCTAATGTATATGAGCCAGTTCGAGCTTTTCTTCTTCATCGTATTCCTCTTCCTACACTAGAGCAAGTTATCTCTGAGCTCTTATCTAAGGAGACCCGCCTTAGCCTTGTTCTGACTTCTCATGTGGACACCGCTTTTGCTACTCCTAGTTCCCGAGCTCATGGCTCTTCTGGTGGTTCTTGAGGTTCTTCAACCTCTGGTGGTCAGTCCTCTGGTTCAGTTTCTCAACATGATACATGTACTTTCTGTCATGCTACTGATCATCGTTTGTTTATCTGTCTTGTTTGGGTTTGTAAGCATTGTCGCCAGCGAGTTCCTGGACATTATTGGTCTGACTGTCCCAAGAATCCTACCCACCGAGATTCTCTTCCTCATTCCACTACTGCTACTGCTGAGGCTTCCTCTACTGCTTCTGCCTCTTCTACGCTGATCGATGTCAGTGAGCTTTCTGCCCTCATTCAGCAAATTATGTTCGCTTCTAGTAATCCCTCTACTACCTTGTCTGCCCCTTCAGGTATATCCTCATGGTACTTTGACTCTGGATGTAATAATCACATGATTTCTAATTTATCTGTCTTCTCTTCTAAATCCTCTGAGTCTTCATTTCCTGTTATCTATACTACTAATGGCTTTTCTATGACTATTGATTCTGTTGGACATATCTCCACCTCTATTATGTCTCTTCCCCATACTTACTATATTCCTAAACTCGCGCTTAATCTTGTTTCTGTTGGCCAACTATGTGATCTTGGTCTTATTGTTCTTTTCTCCTCTACTGGTTATGTTGTGCAGGATCTGCAGATGGGTCAGACTTTTGGGATAGGCCGTAGACATGGTCGACTGTTCCAGCTTGTGTATCTTTATTTTCCTCTCTCCACTACAGCCACCACTTCTGCATTTTCTTCGCCACCATCTTTCGGGATTTGGAACTCTCGTTTAGGTAATGTGTCTTTAGGTCAGTTACGTTTTCTTGTGTCTAAAGGTGTCTTAAGCCCTGTTCCTAATGAACACCTTGACTGTCAGTCTTGTCAGCTTGCCAAACAACTCACTTTATCTTTTAACAAAAGTACTTCTGTTTCTTCTGCTCCTTTTGATTTAGTTCATTCTGGTATTTGGGGGCCTTCTTCCACTTCTACTATGGGCGGTTCTCAGTATTTTGTTATATTTATGCATGATTTTTCTCGCTATACTTGGCTTTACCTCTTAAAGAATCAATCACAATTACAACAAACCTACTATGATTTTGCTCGCATGATTAAAACCTAATTTTCTCGTGATATCAAAGTCTTTCACTCAAACAATGCTCAAGAATACTGTGATACTTCCTTCCATACCTTTCTACGATCCCAAGGCATTCTTCCTCACCATTCTTGCCCTAGTACCTCTCAACAGAATGGGCGAGTAGAATGAAAACACCGTCATTTACTTTATACTACTTGTGCCCTCCTTACTTCATCTAACTGTCTCGAGAGGCTTTGAGGGGAAGCTGCACTCACCGCTACTTACACTATTAACCGAGTACCATCAGCCCTTCTTAGTAACCTCACTCCATACGAGCGTCTATATAGTACTCCTCCCAATTACCATTCCCTTCGTGTCTTTGATTGTGCATGTTTTGTCTTGTTACAGCCACATAAGTGCACTAAACTGGAGCCTAGATCTTATCTGTGTTGTTTCTTGGGGTATGGGATTGAGCATAAAGGCTATCATTGTTGGGATCCTATGTCTCGCAGTCTTCGAGTCTCTCGTCACGTTGTCTTTTGGGAACATAAAATGTTTTCCTCTTTGTCTTTTTTTTAGTTGTCCTCTTCTTCTGCTCCCCTTATCTTGCTGATCCTTCTATTGAGTTTTTTTCCTAAGGATGTATATGTTCCTGTTGTGGTTCCACCTCCTATTCCTGCGGCTGTTGATGTTCCTATTGTCGCTTCTGATGATGTTTTCCCATACTGCACCACCGGCTACTGTCTATCCTGTGGAGTCCCCGTCTACTGATCTTGCTCCTCCGGTTGCACCTTTTGTCCCTCTGTCTAGTGATCTTCCTGTTCGTCATTCCACTCAGGTAAGGGAAGCTCCTTATTATATTCGAGATTATCACTGTTTTCCACTGTTTTATTTTAGTATGATCCTCGTTCTTATCGTAAGGCAAATACTAACCCTCTTTGGCAACAAACTATGACTGAGGAATTACATGCACTTGCTAAGACTCACACTTGGGACCTTGTTGATCTTTCTCCTGACAAATTTATTATTCGATATCGCTAGGTTTATAAGATTAAGACTCGATCTGATGGTACTGTAGAGCGATACAAAGTCCGTCTAGTTACTAAGGGCTTTAATTAGGAGTATGATATTGACTATGAGGAGACTTTCACTCCTGTCGCTCGACTTACCTCTGTCTGGAGTCTTCTTGTTGTTGCTGTTGTTAGCAGTTGGCCTTTATATCAAATGCATGTTAAGAATGTCTTTCTCAATGGTGATCTCACTGAGGAAGTCTATATGCAGCCTCCTCCTGGTCTGTCACCCTCTTCCAATCAGGTATGCAGGTTTCGTCGTGCTCTCTATGGTTTTAAGCAAACGCCACGTGCCTGGTATGCCAAGTTTAGTTCTACCATTAGTGATCTTGGCTTCTCTACTAGTGTTTATGATTCTGCTCTTTTTATTTATTAGTCTGCCCATGGCATTGCTCTTCTTCTTCTCTATGTGGATGATATAATTCTTACAGGCGATGATGCTCATAATATCTCTGCGCTCAAAGACTTTCTTCACCATCACTTTGAGATAAAAGACCTTGGTCCCTTGAGCTACTTCCTTGGTCTTAAGGTTTCATCTAGGCCTACTGGATATTCTCTTACTCAGGCTAAGTATGCCTCAGATCTTCTTACCCATGTTAGGCTTTCAGATAATAAGACTACTTCTACTCCTCTAGAACCTAATGTTCGCCTTACTTCTCTTGATGGTGAACCACTATCTGATGCTACACTATATAGACAGCTCGTTGACAGCCTTATTTATCTCACTATCACACGTCCTGACATTGCTCATGCTGTCCATCTTGTCAGCCAGTTCATGTCTGCACCTCGCTCCACTCATTATGTTGTTGTTCTTCGCATCCTTCGGTATGTCAAGGGCACTATTTTTCATGGTCTACATTTCTCCAGTCAGTCCTCTTCAGCTCCATGCCTACTCTGATGCTGATTGGGCCGAAGATCTTATGGATCGACGTTCTACTACCGGCTTCTGCTTCTTTCTAGGTGACTATCTTATCTCTTGGCGTAGTAAGAAGCAGACCCTTGTTGCTCGCTCTAGTATTGAGGCTGAGTACCATGCTTTTGCTGACACCACACAGGAACTCCTTTGGCTTCGGTGGCTACTTCAGGACATGGGCGTCCAACATTCTAAGGTTACTGTGCTTCATTGTGACAATCACAGTGCCATACTGATTGCTCACAATGATGTCTTTCATGATCGCACTAAGCATATTGAGATTGACTATCACTTCATTCACCAGCATGTGGTTCGCGGTACAGTCCAGCTTATTTCTATTTCTTCTGTTGACCAGACCGCTGATATCTTCACCAAAACTCTTCTACCTAGTCGGTTTGATGCTTTCATCACCAAACTCAAGTTGGTCTCTGCTAAACCTCCTTGAGTTTGAGAAGGGGGGTGTTGATGTATATATGTGTATATGTCCTAGGGATAGTTTAATCTTTTTCCCTCTTTCTAAGCTAGCCTATATATAATGTTGTTTCTATTCATTGTAAAGTTACAGCCTTCATTTATACAAGTTAACCTTTTCTCTTTCACTTTCTCTCTCTTTCTTCCTTTCTTCACTTTCAACAGTATATATATCTTCATCATTCTAACAGGCCGATTGGTACTACAAGAATGAATTAACAATGGCTCGCACACGAAAATTTGCTCCATTAGCGGAATGGCATTTCAAAAATGAATTAGTAAGGGCAGAACAGTATCTCAGCCTTCAACTTCGAGAGAGAGGGAGAGAGAGAGAGTTGGTTTTACTGTTTGCGAGAGTGATTACATGTGAGTGACAATTTTCAATATGCAAAGCCAGTTCGAAAACTGTCACAGACCTCTTTTAACTGTAAAGTTTGGTTTGATTTTACATGTTCATCCTATCAATTGATTGACTAAGAGGACAAATGGCAGGTGGGAGGCATTAATAGTATGGGGTATTTTTGAAAACTGAAATTGTGACACCATTTTGAATTTGGAGTTTCACCGAACTTCACCAAACTCAAATGTTTGCTTTGTAATAATATAGAAGATTATAAGTGATGGCACACGCAATGTGTATACTCACGACTATCACTTACCTCACTAACTTCATGCTCTCAAAGTTAGTTGAATTAAATTAAATTACCATTCTACCTTTTGTGAAAGTATAGAAGACTAGAAGTGGTGGCACACAAAATATGTGCACCCATGATTCTCACTTAACCCATTAACTTTATGCTTTCAAAGTTAGTTGAATTAGATTAAATTACTATTTTATCATTTGTGATAGGCTTCAACAAGCAGGTTTCACCAATCCTAAATATTTATTTTTATAATAATATAGCTATTAAAGGCTCCAAATCACAAGGGTAGTGTTGAACCCATGGCTACTCACCGAAAGTTTTCCTTATCATCAATGCTACTTATGGAAAGTTAATTACACCTTGAACAATTATAAAAGTACAAGCTCCCACTATCATATTTGACGTAAATTGTATTTGTATATGCATAAAAAATGTATATATGTTGTTAAGAGCATCAAAAGTGAATATAACATATAATAAGAATCAATTAAAATAAATTTAATTATAAAAATACTTAAAAAATTTCCAAACCCTACACTTAATTTTTATTCTATTTCACTTTCTTTTATGTGGAATAAAATTTTTACGTAGGTACTCCTTATGAACGAATTTGTTAGACGATTCATTACAATAATAAAAGAAAAGTAAATTTAAAAATAAGAATCTTTCTTGACGACAAATATATAGGGACTAATAAAGATAAAATAGTAAAATCCTAAAAACCTAAAAAAAATATTTTTATAAGGTTGAGTGTTATACTTTTAATGAGCTGGGCCCACCATTTGTGTTAAATATTTCTTTTTAGTCTTAACTAGTTTTTAATAGAAAAAAATAACTTTGAAAGAGTATGTGATTAAATAGTTTTATTCGATATAAAAACACAAAAAAACCCAAAATCGTTGGAAAAAGGAAATTGCCCAACATCGTTGATTTTTTAGTCATATTGGAAAAAGGAAAACCAAAATTAGTGCACTGGACTGATTACCCTTAGAAATAGTAATTTTTTGGCTTAAATTGTTAATTGAATAGTTAAATTTGGTGTTAATTTAGTATTCTAACTCCTAAAACGCATTAAAACTCTTTTTGTACACTTTTTGCAGGATTTGGAGCTTAAACTAAGGCAAATGGGCAAATATGAGTATGACCGATCGATCGCCCGATCGAATGGTCCACGGAACGTTCGATCGGTCGATCGATCGGTGATCCTGCGATCGATTGGTGAGGCTCTGTTCAGCCTTCTACAGCAAACTTCAGAGAGGGCGTTTTTTCGATCGATCGGACGTTCGATCGGTGACGTCGGAATTCTCTCAACAGACGACACAGAAGCAAACTTCAGAGGGGTTGGTTTTGCGATCGATCGGGCGTTCGATCGCCTTGACCGTTCGATCGGGCGATCGATCGGTCGTACACCGATCGATCGGTGTGTACAGGCTGCAGAGTATAAAAGCTTTTGTTCGAGACAAAAAGGGATATAGGTCATTTTCTGCAGATTTTGGACGGGAAGAAGGCTCCAAAAAGTGGATTTTTGTTATCTTGTAAGGTTTTTAGTTAGTTCTACTCTTAATGCTTTGTATTTAATGTCATTTATGGTTTTTGGATCATTGTAAGTGAATGTTTGATATATATATGAAGTGAATGATTTTCTACATTTTCTAGCAACTTTCCATCATTTTCTTGGCACTTTCTCTCATTTTCTTGGCAACCAAACACTAGTTCTTTATAGTTTAATGATAGATTTGGCTCCTTTTATGTTAGTTAACATGGATTCTAGTAGCTAAACACCCCTTGGATGTGGTTGTGAAGATCCACCAAGGATCTTCAAAGGGTTGAAAATGGGTTGTATGAACTTCAAAGTCATATCCTCAAAATTATATGATTTCATTTGATTTAGCATGAGATTCATTAGAAAAACTTAGATTCATAACCCTTTGGTAATATTTATACACAAATCAATATTTGGTATAGGTATTGCACATGTTTAAGGTTTGATTCTAGGGTACCAATTATATATTCTCTCTCTAGGCTCAATCAAACAAAACCCACATTTTTATAGCCGACATTTTCCGAATCAAGAATCCAAGATGTGATTCTTGATTTGAGTTATAAACCTCTCATTGGAAACCCTTGTTGTGAATTGGTGGATCAAAACAACCATGTCCAAGCTTTTCCCCTTAATTACATAAGATTAGCTTTTGTTGTCTTTCATAGTCACTAAATTATTGTATGAAACATATAACCATCATCATCTCAAAACCAACATATTTTCGGTCTCTTTTATGTTAAGAATTTTCATTTGCAATCCATTAAGATAAGTACCCGTGCTAGTTGAGCTTTGTTGCTATATTTGCAGAATTTCCTTGGGAGAGAACGACACCGGATCCTCCGGTTTTACTACAAGCGCGACCTCCGTACCCTTGCGGAGTGGCTCCAGTTGAAGCACATCTGGAGGCGTGCCAAGTTTTGGCACCGTTGCCGGGGAGTTCATAGGCAAAAGCTACACCGGACGAATGCTAAGGATTGCGGAAGAAAATTGAAAAAAAAAAAAAAAAAAAAAAAGAGCAAGCAAAGAAAAAAAAAAACACACGAAAAGGGTGGATTTCATCACTACCCCCGAGGGAAGCATCTACGGGCTTCAGGCCCCGGTACACTCTCATTTCCCTTAAGGTGTTTTATTTTTAGGATTATTTTTATTTCTTCTTTTCTCTAGTTTCTTTTGTTTGATATAGTATAATTGCATTGCATTTTTGTTAGGAACTTATCCTTCTTCGGGAGTATTTAGTGGAGTTAGGATAGTGTGTGAAAGTTTCAAATTGGTGGTACGCTTATTGTATGTGGAGATTGGAGGTACGGAGTTGAATTGAGAAAAAGCCGTTGTCCGGCCTAGAATTGAAAAAAAAGCCGTTGTCCGGCCTAGGGAATTGTGTATGATGTGCTGAACGATCTTATCGGTCCAACCTTATGTGTGCATTCATTCTTGCATGTCATATTTCACGTGGGACGAACATCATCGCCTTGTGAGGATAGAGAGCATTGAGAGCACAAGCACATCTTCACCAACACCTAGCTTACCTTTAGTGGTCGACCTAGGTTTCATTCCAATGGCAAATCCCAATGAACCCGGCTTACCTAACATTCAACCCTTGCATCCAAATGTCCAAATCCACCCGGAAGGTCATGAGGAGTTTGAAAGAGGGAGCCATCATGGCGACGTGGCGGCTCCCCCTATACGGACTCTCCGGGACTACCTAAACCCACCAAGGCAAGCACCAACATCATGCATTGTTTTCCCGCCCCATCACAACACTCTAAACATTAGGTCGGGAATGATGCAAATGTTGCCTCAATTCCATGGGATGGATTCGGAACAACCCTACATTTTTCTTAAGGAATTTGAGAATGCTTGTTCAATTGCTATGGACAACTCATGTCCAAGGGAAGTATTTTTGTTGAAACTCTTCCCATTTTGTTTGAAGGACAAAGCTAAGCTTTGGTTCAATTCCTTGCGACCCATGTCCATCCATTCTTGGGCTACTCTCCAAGGGGAATTTTTGAGCAAATTTTTCCCCGAAAATAGAACTGAGGCCATTCGAAGGCAAATTTCACAGTTTTCTCCTTTGTTGGGGGAAACTTTCTTTCAATGTTGGGAGAGGTTCAAAGACCTCTTAAATTCTTGCCCCCATCACGGTTTCGCCGATTGGCACGTCATCAACACATTTTATTCTTCTTTGACACCCCAACTCAAGCAATTTGTCGAGTCCATGTGTGCGGGGACGTTTTTTGATAAGCAACCCCATGAGGCATACGATTACTTTGATAACTTGGCAAATAAGGCTAGAGATTGGGCACTTACCGGGACCCAAAATCCCGAAGGTCGCTCAATCCAACAAGGGGTGGGGAGATATCAACTCAAGGAAGTTTATGATGTCAATGCTAGGGTGGCTACCTTAGCAAGAAAATTAGAGGCTCTTGAGGTGAAAAAAGTTCAATCGGTAGAGAGTGAGGAGTTGAGGGAAGTATGTTGTCTTGTGTGTGAAACCTCGGACCATACCACCGCTTCGTGCCCAATCATTCCGGGTGTGAAGGAGGCTTTGCACGGCCAAGTTAACGCAATTGGCCAATATTCAAGAGGAGGGGGTAACCCCTATTCAAACACATACAACCCGGGGTGGAGAGATCATCCTAACTTTGGGTGGAGGAACAATGAAGGGACTTCAAACTCCCACAACTATCAAGGAGGGTATCAAAACCCTCAATCATACCAAGCACCTCCACCTCCACAAGCACTTCCACCACAACATCCACCTCCACCTTACCAACAAGCACCCGTGCCCCAATTCCAAAATCAACCAAGGCCATACCAACCCCTCCATAGGAAGCCCATAGAGGACAATGTTTACCAACTTGCCAATGACATGAGGGGGGTTAGTTCAAGGGTTGATAAACAAGAAAAAGTGCTAGACCAACACTATAGGTTACTTGAGGACATCCAAAAGCAAATGTCTACGTTGACACAAGCTTTGACCCAAAATGTCCAGGGAAGATTCCCGGCTCAACCTCAACCTAACCCGGCGGTGAGGCAAGTGCACATAACCGAGGGTAAGAGTGACCCTAGTACAAGTCATGACCAAGTGCAAGCCATAACCACACTTAGAAGTGGCAAGACCATTGATAAAACTATCCCACCTCGGGATGAGACTTCTAGGAAGAGTGTTGGTCAAGGAGAGAGAGAAAAAGAGAAAGAGGAAAAAGAGCCGAGAGAAAGGGGGGGGGACTTAGCCAATCCCATTGAGATTTTGAGTGAAAGTGAGAGGGATAAGAGAAGGGACATAGTCAAACATGCTCCCTTCCTGCAAAGGTTGACCAAACCAAAGAATGAACTTCTAAATGCGGAAATTTATGAAGTGTTTAAACAAGTAAAGGTCAACATCCCTATCCTTGACGCAATTAAGCAAATACCTTCTTATGCTAAGTTCTTGAAGGACTTATGCACTTTTAAGCGAAGGTTGTATGTCAAGGAAACCGCCATGATGAATGAAAACCAAAGTGCGATTTTGCAATGTAAAACCGTGCCGAAATTCAAGGACCCCGGATGTCCTACTATTTCTTGTACCATTGGGAACACCAAGATCGATCGTGCTTTGTTAGACTTAGGGTCTAGTGTTAACCTTTTGCCCTTTTCAGTGTATAAGGAACTTGGCCTAGGAGAGTTGAGCCCTACTCGTGTTACCTTGCAATTGGCGGATCGTTCTATAAAGGTTCCAAGAGGTATCATCGAGGATGTTCTCATCCAAGTTGATAACTTTTTGCTTCCCGGTCGATTTCATTGTCCTAGACACCCAACCTGTTGAGAGTTGCATAGCTCACAACCAAATTCCTGTGATCTTGGGACGCCCTTTCCTAGCTACTTCCAATGCCATCATACATTGTAGGAATGGGTTAGTGAAATTGTCTTTTGGCAACACCACCTTCGAGCTTAACATCTTTTCGGTTGCCAAACAAAAGGGGGAATGTGAGGATATCTGGGAGGTAGATATCATAGAGAGCATAGTTCAAGAACACTTTGAGCGGGAGAGTTTTGAGGACCCTTTGGAGAGGGCATTAGTGAGAAGTGAACCGCATGCTTCACTTGATAGTGAGGGCATGGTGTCAAGTGAATTGTCTCATTTAGAGGGTGCGAGAGAGGAGTGTTTACATGTGGGTCAATGGACCCCTTCTTTTGAACCCCTCCACCCTAGTGCCGAGAAACCGATTCCTTCGGAGGAGAAGCCTCCCATTCCCGAGAGGAAGCCCTTGCCTTCCAATTTAAAATATGCATTTTTAGGGGATGGGGAGTCATACCCGGTTGTGATTTCCTCTAGCTTGTCTGGGAGCCAAGAGGAAGGGTTGATAGCGTTGCTAAGGAAACATAGAAAAGCCCTAGGATAGACTATCGCCGACCTTCATGGGATTAGTCCTCTTGTGTGCACTCACCGTATTTTTTTAGAAGAGGAGGCTAAATCCATTCGTCAAATGCAAAGGCGATTGAACCCTAATATGAAGGAAGTGGTTAAAGGTGAGGTTTTAAAATTGCTAGATGCGGGTATCATTTACCTCATCTCCGATTCGAAATGGGTTAGTCCGACCCAAGTGGTACCTAAGAAATCGGGTGTCACGGTGATAAAAAATGACAACAATGAGTTAGTGCCAACCCGTGTGCAAACCGGGTGGCGAATGTGCATTGATTATCGCCGCCTCAATAATGTGACCCGAAAGGACCACTTCCATTTACCCTTCCTTGATCAAGTCTTAGAAAGGGTGTCCGGTAAGGCTTTCTATTGTTTTTTAGATGGATATTCGGGGTACAATCAAATCGATGTAGCCCTTGAGGATCAAGCCAAGACAACATTCACTTGTCCGTTTGGCACATATGCTTATAAACGTATGCCCTTCGGGCTATGTAATGCACCGGCGACATTTCAAAGGTGCATGATGAGCATATTTAGCGACATGATTGAGCAAATTGTCGAAGTCTTCATGGATGATTTTTCCGTATATGGGGATACTTATGAAGGTTGTCTTGGTAATTTAGGAAAAGTTTTGATGAGATGTGAGGAGAGTAACCTTGTACTCAATTGGGAAAAATGTCATTTTATGGTTACAAGTAGTATAGTTTTGGGGCATATTGTGTCGGCCGAAGGGCTTGAAGTTGATAAAGCAAAAATTGAACTCATTCAAAAATTGCCCGCCCCAACGTGTATGAAGGAGATTAGATCATTTCTTGGGCATGCCGGTTTCTATCGGCGTTTCATTGAGGGTTTTAGTGCAATCTCTAGGCCCATGTGTCATCTTTTGTCCCAAGATGTTCCCTTTGAGTGGACATCTTCTTGTCAACAAGCTTTTGACAAGTTGAAGGGACTTTTGACCACCGCCCCAATCATTCGAGCACCCAATTGGTCTCTTCCATTTGAGCTAATGTGTGATGCTAGCGACTATGCCGTGGGGGCCGTCCTAGGACAAAGAGTTGACAAGAAGCCCTATGTCATTTATTATGCTTCTAGAACTCTCAATGAAGCTCAAATCAACTATACCACAACCGAGAAGGAACTCCTTGCGATGGTTTTTGCATTTGATAAATTTAGGTCTTACTTGATTGGGTCATTGGTCATCATCTACACCGACCATGCCGCCCTAAAGTATCTCCTCACAAAACCCGATGCAAAACCGTGCCTCATTCGATGGATACTTTTGCTCCAAGAATTTCATATTGAAATGCGTGATAAAAAAGGGGTTGAAAATGTAGTTGCGGACCACTTGTCTCGGCTTCCCTTAAATGGGCAAGCCATGGACCCAACCCCTATCAAGGAGCATTTCCCGGATGAGCATCTCATGCATGTGAGTGCCGTTGAGCAAGTTTCAATCCCTTGGTTTGCGGACATTGCGAACTTCCTTGTCACCGGTGAGGTTCCTTCCACATGGTCATCCATTGACAAGCGTAAATTCTTCCGGAATGTGCGCTATTTTTCGTGGGATGATCCCCACTTGTTTAAGTATTGTCCGAACCAAATCATTCGCCGGTGTGTCCCAAATCACGAATTCCAACAAGTGATAGAATTTTGTCACTCTCATGCTTGTGGAGGACACTTCTCCTCCAAGAAGACCACGGCCAAAATTTTGCAATGTGGGCTTTATTGGCCCACCATGTTCAAGGATGTACATACTTTTTGTGTAGCTTGCGATAGGTGCCAACGGTTAGGAACACTTTCTAAGAGGCACATGATGCCTCTTCACCCCATCACTATTTTGGAAATATTTGATTGTTGGGGGATCGATTTCATGGGACCGTTTCCTAACTCGTTTGGGTACCTTTTTATTCTTGTTGCGGTAGATTATATCTCGAAGTGGGTGGAAGCAATTGCCACCCGAAGCAATGACCACCAAGTGGTCTTGCGATTTTTAAAAGAGAACATTTTTTGTAGGTATGGCATGCCTCGTGCCATGATAAGTGATGGCGGTTCACATTTTTGTAATAAGCCCTTTGCGTCTTTAATGCGTAAGTATGGTGTGGTCCATAAGGTTGGATTACCATACCATCCTCAAACGCAAGGGCAAGTTGAGTTGGCCAATCGGGAAATTAAGCGCATTCTAGAGAAAACCGTCAATCCAAATAGGAAAGATTGGTCTCTTAGATTGACCGATGGGTTGTGGGCATACCGCACGGGCTATAAAACCATTCTTGGCGCATCACCCTATAGACTTGTGTACGGGAAGGCATGTCATCTTCCCGTCGAAATTGAGCATAAAGCATATTGGGCGATTCGTCAATGTAATGAGGATATTGATGTTGCGGGTACCCACCGAAAGCTCCAACTCAATGAGTTAGATGAACTCCGCAATGATGCATTTGAAAATGCAAAAATTGCTAAGGCCCGGATGAAACACTTTCATGACCAACATATCATTCGAAAAACTTTCAAAGTTAGCCAAAAAGTGTTATTGTATGATAACGCTTGCATCTCTTTCCGGGCAAATTGCGGAGTAAGTGGGTCGGGCCATACATTGTTAAAGAAGTTTTTCCCCATGGAGCCATTGAGGTGCAAAACCTCACGAATGACTCGGCATTTAAGGTAAATGGCCAGCGGCTAAAGCCGTATTTTGAGACGTTTCAAGAGGAGTTGGACTGTGTGGATCTCATCGATCCACCGTCCTTTGAGTGACATTAGATTATCGTGTTTCATAATTTAGGAGTAGTTCTTTTGTTTTTCTTTTTATAGGTTTCTTTCTCATTTCTTTTGGTAGTTAGTTGTGTACATTTGTATTCCCGAGAGTCCCCCCTCCCCCCCGTTGTTCTTTTCCTATTCCATTTTTTTCTCATGCCTTGAGGTCATGGCATGATTCCAATTGGGGGGGGGGGGGGGGGGGGGGGGGGGGGGGGGGGGGGGGGGGCACCATTTGCATGATTCTGTGAACCATTCTGAGAATTTCTGCAGAACTTCAGAGAAGCTGTTTTTGCGATCGATCGGTGGGCGAAACCGATCGATCGGCCGATCGATCGTGTACGTTGCGATCGATCGAGCGATCGATCGGTGACGACTGCGATCGATCGGGGTTGTTACTGCACCGATCGAAAGGGAGCGGTATCGATCGATCGGCCGTTCGATCGGTGGCGCTCCATTTCGATCGGTCCGCGAGGCGATCGATCGGTTCAGGGGGCCGATCGATCGGTGACCGAGTTCTCTATATAAAGGCCACTGTTCATTGTTCACTTTCATTTCGCTCGCGCATACTTGAGAGTTTAAAGAGTCTTTTTGTCTGTCGGAGCAGCGAGGCCCTGCCAGCTCACTTTGGTGGACATTGTCTCGTCTGTTCACGGTTTTCTGCGCTTCGAGAGGTATTCCTTCCGCCGATCTCTGTCCATTCTTTTCATTTCCAGCTATACTTAGCTTTGTAGAGAGTTATGGTCGAGACTAGGAGTTCTGAGGGTACAGCTGGGGCGGGGACTTCTCAGACTCTGGCCCAATTCCAGCAGCTCCAGCGTGAGCATGCTAGGAGGGAGAGAGAGGGAGAGTATGATTCCACTCGCTTCCGGGGGAGGGATCAGGAGCCAGAGTTTGTACGGGTGTGGAGCGCCCGTAAGATAGTAGTGGAGAGGCGTTGGACAGTGAGTCAGTTTGATGCTGAGCCATACGGTTGGCTCCAGCCTTTGACCGACCGCCAGTGGTTGGGGTTAGCTTCTTTTAGGGGCCAGTACTCAGCCACCCTCGTGGCAGAGTTCATGGCTAACATTTCATCGGACCCCGTTGGTGGCGACAGACATATTCTTCGCTCTTGGGTTCGGGGTAGGGATGTTGTTATCACCCCGGACTCCTTTGCTGAGCAGTTTGGTATACCGAGGGTTGCTAACCCTCAGTTCTCTTATGATGGGGAGTATCCACCATCTCATGAGGAGATGTGCGCTGAGATTTTAGCACCGGGAAAGTCTTGGACCGCTTCCCAGATCAGGATTAGGCAGATTGCCCCCAGATACCACCCGTTGTTCCTTTGGACTTGCTATTCGATCTTTCCACTGGGGAGGACGGTGGAGTGCAGTAGGATGCGGGGGCAGTTGATGTGGGCTATTGGCACGGGCAGGACTATTGACTTGCCCCACTTCATGTATATGGCATTGTGGGCCGCGACTCAGGTTGTTACTCCCCAGTCCAGCATCCCTTTTGGTTGTTTTTTGACAGCGAGGATTAGGGCGGCAGGGGTTAGTGTTGCGGATGTTGTACTGCTCTCCTCTTCGACTGACATAGACTGGAAGACGGAGAAGAGAGCGGCAGGGCAGTTGTCGAAGAAGGGGGGGTCAGCTAGTTCGGCTCACTCGTCTTCTCAGCAGCCGGCTTCTCAGACTCAAGAGGAGACCCAATCAGGGGAGCAGCGGCAGGATCAGCCAGTGCAGGCTCAGACTCAGGCTCAGGCTCAGGCTCAGGCTCAGGAGGAGCCAGCTCCGGGGACGTTACTTCAGACTTTGGCAGCTATTCAGGAGCAGCTGACCGCTCAGCAGCCAGAGCGCCAGCAGTGGCAGGCCGACATTATGGCTAGACTAGATCTTCAGGACACTGCCATTGCTGCACTTCAGGGTCAGCTGATTGACATTCAGCAGCAGCAGCAGACCCAGTCCACCCGACTCCAGGAGATTATCCAGCACCTTGGCCAGCCTCCTCCGGATGATGGAGACCTCTTTTCGGATCTTCAGATAGAGTAGATGCATTGCGCACTTCATAGCATTTCATTTCATATGATGTATCTAAATCTTTTTTATTATAGTGGATGTATTTATTTTTGAGCTGTTTGTATAGTGATTTTTCTTATTGTGGCATACCCTTTTTGTATACATTTGTTGTGTTCTCTAGTTTTTTTCGTGTATATTTTTGGCAGTTCAGTTACAGGTGTACTTTTTGATTGATATCCATATCGCATGTATTGTTCCAACCGAGTAATGGGTATTGTATGGTATTCGTATCGCTTTTTCTATAACTTGACACCTTAGCTATGTCCTTAATTGTTGATATCATTTCTTTTTGGATTTTTGTGATGGAGGTGTCAAGGTTGTTTCGAACAAGTACCATACCATGTTTTTGATTAAATTTGAGTTGATGATTAACCCACCTTAGAGATTATGATACATTGCAAGTTTTTGGCATAAAATCATTATAAGAGACAATTCACATTGTTGCGCACTAACATGTTATGTGATGCCTTGTGTTTTCATTCGTAATGCATGCATGTCCTTATAAGGTGGAGATTTATTTACCGTGTGAGCTTTTAGAGCCTATTTATTCGCCTTTGAAGAGTGAATCACATTTATTCAAGATTATTTTTGTTGATCCTCATTCATTGAATAGACTTCATTTATTTTTTGATGTTGGTTTGCATGTTCGAGTGTTATATAGATTTATTGACCCCTTATACACTTTTGAAGTTTTGATTTGTTGTATTCTTCGGATTCTAAACACATAGGCCATTTCATTCCATTGAGCCATTCCATGTGTATTTTTCTTCTTCTTTTTTAATATCCATTTTATGCATGTGCATAAGTTTAAAGAGTGTCAATGCCAATAGATAGCATTACTTGCTTATTTTTGTAAAGTTGGAGGTGTATGGAGTTGTGAAAAAATATATAGAGTAAAAAAAAAAAAAAAAAAAAAAAAATCAAATACAAAAGAAGTTGAGGTGAATGGTATAGAGGCGAAGATAGTAAAAGTGATTCAAAAGAGTGTATGATAATGTGAAGTGAATATCGTTGATCATCATGTGTAATGCTTGCAATGCATATGTTGAACCCTTTTTAACCATTTTCTTTCCTATCCTCTTACATGGCTCTTCTCTCATTCATCACCCTTATGGCCTTGATATACCCCCTTGAAGATACATGTAATCTTTAATTCAATTGTGTGATATGAGGCATATTATGTTTCTATTTATTTTGGGTCACTAGATTATGCTTAAGCGTGTGTGTGAATATTTTTTTTTTTGTTTAGGGTATTTCTTCATGAAGCATAATATGCCAAGTCGATACACTTACAATTTATTCGTCATTTGGTTTTGGAATTGTCTCTAACTTGAATAAAAGCATGGTTTCATACAGTTTACTACTCGTATAAAAGAGCTTTCCATTGAGGGACCCAGAGTGTTCATGTTTAAAGTACACGAGTGAAGATGCCTTGTGAGGACTTGGATCGAAGCATCGAGAGGACGTTAATTGTACGAGTTTTGAATCATTAGGGTCATAAGTATGTCATTGGTAGTAGTACGCGTGCAATATGTTTTTTGTTCTTCCATGCTTTATGCCTTTACCCTTGTGCTTTTTGGTTCACAACCTAGGTGGATGGAGATTTGACTTGAATAAAATATTTATGCAATGTGTATATTTTTGTTTTTCCTCTCATACTTTGAGGTAGGGACTATTAAAGGTTTTAAGGTGTGGGGGTGTGTTGTGATTAGTCTTAGAAATAGTAATCTTTTGGGCTTAAATGGCCCTTTAGTTTAATAGTTGGAATTGGTTTAATTTAACTTGTTGAAAATTTAGTATTTCTAACGTTTCCATTAAGCGTGGCTGTTAAAACTCTTTTTTGTACACTTTTTGCAGTCTTTGTTTTGGAGCTTAAACTAAGGCAAATGGAGCAAATACTTGAGTTGGACCGAGTATGACCTTGAGTATCAGATCGCGGTTCGATCGAATGGTTATTACGGAACGTTCGATCGGTCAATGTTCGATCGATCGGTGATCCTGCGATCGATTGGTGATGCTCTGTTTTCGATTTCTGCAACCTTCTTTGGGACATAGCCAAACTTCAAGAAGGTTGCGTTTTTTTGCGATTCGCTGATTTATAGGGAGTTCGATCGAGTGACGTCGGAATTCTCTCATAAAACAGGGAACGTACACAGAAGCAAACTTCAGAGGGGCAAGACTCGGTTTTTGCGATCGATCGGGTCGTTCGATCGCCCTGGGGCGTACGAACCGCCCGATACTGTTACTTCGATCGCTGTGGCGACAATCGTGAACTCTGTTCAAAAACTCTTACTGGAGCGTGTCGATCGGCGATCGATTTGGCGGTCGGTCGTAATTCTACCGAGACGATCGAGTTGTGTATCGATCATGTGTACAGCTCTGTTTTTCTGCAGAGTATAAAAGCTTTTGGTTCGAGACAAAAAGGGGGATAGGTCATTTTTCTGCAGATTCTGGACGGAAGAATGGATGCTCCACAAAAGGGATTTTTTGTTATCGTTGTAAGGGTCTTTTAAGTTAGAGTTTACTCTTTATGTGCTTGTATTTAATGTCATTTATTTACTTTTGGATCATTGTAAGTGAATGCTTGAATATATATATGAAGTGAATGATTTTCAACATTTTCGTTCTAGCAAAGACTTTCCATCACACTCCCTTTATTTTTCATGTTTCTACCGCCTTCGCTGTGTATATATGGGGGTTAATGTTACCTGACCTAACCTAACACCAAACCGATCACTTTACGGGTGGATAACGGGTGACAACTAATCCGATTATATTTGATTTGGGTGTTAGGCTTTATTTCTCTAATCTGATCCGACCCGACCATTTCACACTAAGAATTGATTTTTTTTTTTTGTTTACCCAACCCAACTCAAACCTAACCCGAACTGATCTAACCCGATCATCTATTGGGTTAGAATCGGTTTCAATTTTTTTTCAATCTAATTAACAACTTCGGGTCGGGTGGTGAATGGCCACCAAACCCGAGCCACCCCACCATGAACACCCCTAGTCTTGGGATTTAATTTGTGTGTATGTGAGATTCTTTTATCGTGATAGAACCTACTTAATATGGGTGGAAATTTTTTTTGCATCCTTAGTGTGTGACCAAATGCTCCAACCGAGACCCATGAGATAACTACCGAATTTTCAGATTGTTGTTTAAATAGGGTAATATTTCTTGTTGGATTATATTTGGTTGTTTAGTGAGGTTTTGATAAGAACTCTTCGAAATTCCGCCTGAACTATTTAGCGTATGTGATAATTGAATCATAACTGAAATTTATATTGGTGTGATGATTTATTATATTTGAGTATCAAATTAATTGCCTTCTGCGATATTTAATAATTGAGTCTACTAAAAAAATTGAAAAGATTTTTTGTATTATGCTTTCCCACTAATTTAAGTGTATGGAAAATCTTTAGGGCATCCCTCCCCCTTAACCCCCAATCAAAGAGAGAATAAAAAAGAGCATACAAGAAACAAAAAAGCATAGCTAACTCATTTTTATGGGTGCCAAAATTTTCTCAAATGGAAGGTACTACTTTGAATTTGGGTGTGTGTGTGTTAGCATAATGCTTGAGGTAAAAAAGCATAGCTATTCACTACTTGAAGCAGTTGTGCCATCAAACAGGACCTCCAGATTGCCTTCGAGAAGATAGTTTAGAAAACTCTTGCCCCTCCAATGATTCAATTCTTCGGCTGGTTAGCTCTGAAAGGCAAGGTAAAAACCAAAGATATGTTGTCAAGGAGAGGAATTTTACCTTCCCTAGAATCACATGTGTGTGTTATATGCCATCAAGACCTTGAATCAATGGACCATCTCTTTCTTCTCTGCAAGGGGTCTTAGATGATTTGGTGCAATATTATAGATTGGTGGGGTTTGAATTGGGTGAGGCCAAGATTCTTAAAACAGCATGCTAATTGGTGGTTATCAATCAAGAATCCCAATCTGGGTAATCATATTTGGGCATCTCTATTCCTAGCTGTCATCTGGATTATATGGATCACTAGGAATGAGATAACTTTCAATAGTTTTCATTTCGATTGCCAGGAGATGGTAGAAAGTATCAAATCCCATGTGGCTTGGTGGACCAAAGCAAAGTCAAGGGTGTCAGCCTTCACTATTGATGATTTCTTTTACTCCATAGAAGGTGTTAAACTCCTGAAAGGTGCATAACTTCTGGGTGGGCATGTTTTTTGGTCTAAATTTTCTTGGTATTTGTTAGTCTCTTACCAGCTGTTCTTCTTTGTATGGTGTGAACTTGACGCCAAGGGCTCTTGGCAATCTCAAGTTCTATCCCATATTTGATTGTATTCTAAAAGTGCAATCTACATGTCTTAATTAGCTAATTGTTAGTTTTATATTATGTTCAATTGTGTTAATTTTAATCCTAATTCGTACTAACTTAGGTTTGTGTTTATTTTCAGAAATCCTAACTAAAAAGAGATTAATTTGCGCTGAAATAAAATAGGCGTTCGAAGGGCATTCGAACGAGCCTCAAGGGCATTCGAATGGTATACATATGCGTTTGAACGGTCTTCTAACGCTCTTCAGACGGATTTTATGCTCTCTAAATCTATCGAACGCACTTCGAACCTAAACTTGACATGAGACCGTTCGACGTACCATTCGAATGCCTATGTATACCGTTTGAATGCCCTTGAGGCCCGTTCGAATGACCTTCGAACGCCTATTATGTTTCAGCGCGAATTAATCCCTTTTTAGCTAGGATTCCTGAAAATAAACACAAATCTAAGTTAGTACGAATTAGAATTAAAATTAACACAATTAAATATAATATAAAACTAACAATTAGCTAATTGGGACATGTAGATTGCACTTTTAGAGTACAATCACACCCCCCCCCCCCCCCCCCCCCCCCCCCCCCCCCCGTACCACGCAAAACTAAGCTTTTGCTAGTTCTTAGCAAAATACTAACACTAAGAACCTATCTCCACTTTCGTGGGAGTCACGAGCAGATTTAGCATATGCACCAAGCCTTTAAACCCTTGGTTGCCCCTAGTGGACGAGTGGTGTCTCGTGAGGGTTTACAGTGATGAACACCCACAAACATCTATCCATGTAATATCAATAAGATATCAAAGAATATGAAACATGTATTAATCTCATTCAAGTCATGTTTCAATCCACCTAGATCATGAGTCATTGCGAGGTAACGCATAAAACATCGAAGAAATAGAATACATTGAAGTGTACTATCAATGGCATATAACTTTAATGTCTCAAACTCATGCAATTATATTCTTAATGCTTTGATCCAAGTCTCATAAGGCATACACTCAACTTTGAATATGAACACATAGGGTCTCTCAGTGGAAAGCTTATTTTAAGAGTAAATATATAAGACATGCAAGTAGAGCAATTCCAATCATCAAAAACCGATAAGGTATAGGTGTATCGACTTGGCATAGCTTCATGAAAAAATATTTACTGTTTAAGCACAATTAGAGAACTGATATTGATGACCTATACACAATTGAATGAAAGATTCATGTAATTTTGGATATTCTAAGACCATATGAATAGTGAATGAAAGAAGAGCCATTAAAGAAGATAGAAAGTGGTAATAGATTTCAACATATGCATGCGGATTACACATGATGATCAATAAATATACACTCCCCATTTCTAACTTTTAAATAACTTTCGAACTTTTTTTTTTTCATCTTCCTTCACTTCTTTTTCATTTGAAATTATTTCCATTTCTTCATCTCTTTTTCAACTCCTTTTCATTTCTTTTTTTTTTTCTTTACTTTTAATTCCATACACTTTCAATTTCACAAATACATAAGCAATGCACAAATTCTGAAATTTAGCATTGACAAACTTTTAAGCTCATGTGTATACGAATATCCAGAAAGAAATATAAACATGAATGGCTCAATGGAATGAAATGACCTCTACTTTTATAATCCGAAAACCATATCAAATCAAAACTTCAAGAGTGTATAAGATGTCAACAACTCCAACTAATACTCAACATGTAAACCCAAAATCAAGCATAATGAAGTTATTCAATAAATGAAGATCAATAAAATAACCTTGAATAAATGTACATCACTCTCAAAAGGCGATAAATAGGCTCTAAAGTTCACAAGGTATAAAATTTCCACCTTATAAGGACATGTATGCATAAGAAAGAAACATAGAAAGATCATATAACATACTAGTACACAACAATGTAAATTCTCTCTTATAATGGTTTTATGACAAAAAATTGCAATGTATCACAACATAACGGTAAATCAATCATCAAATTACATAAATAATGAACAAGCGAATAATTATTAATACTAAAGTTTGTAGCATTGAATCTTGAAATTGAAAATTGAAAATTACAAATTACATAAATATTTGAAGATTACCAGGTAGTATCTGAAAATCTCTGATACTTGAACTTCGGAGTTTGATTACAGAGGAATTCTAGAGAGAGAGAGAGAGAGGTTGGACTCGAACTTGGCCTGTCTCAAAACATGGAGAGATAGGATATAAATAGCGAAAAGTTGGTACTGTTGCTTCACATGTCTGGTTACTGTAGATCCACCGACAGTCGATTTGTTTTTTGCAGAATAGTAAAAAGTCAATTGTGAATAGTAAAAAAGTCAATTTTATTGTAGCACTTTTGTCTTTTTGTGAAATTACTGTAGCACTTTCGTCTTTTGTGAAAATACTGTAGCACTTTCGTGTTTTGTGAAAATTGTCTTTCTGGCCGAAAGTTGATGGAGTTGTCATCGAAAGTTGATAGCTCTGTCACTGGCGTGTTTGCTTGCTTTTGGACCTTGTTTGTACTGGAGTGAAGACACCGTAACAGTCATCTTCGTTATCCTGTACAAGATCTGTGGAAGAGATTTGAGAACCTTGATTTGGATTTGCTGGAGAAGCCTTGTCATCGCTATCTGAGAGAGATGATAGGGTTTCTAATAGTTGTTGACGAAGTTCTTTCTTTGATTTAGCCGCTGCTTATTGAGGAATAATTTGGCTTCGGTTGAGGAGAAACTGAGGGTTAGTAGTAGCAGAAATTGCAGGATGTTGTTGAAAAAATTGATGAACTGCTTATGGGGTGCAAAATTGAGGATTCTATTTATCCTACCATTTAACTTGAAAGCTACGGGCAAGGTAAGAAAAGGATTTGTGCTAAATAATAGTATAATTCCAAGCACAAATCCATGGAATAGAGAATTGGGTCATGAAAGGTGAAACACATGGAAATTTGGAAAGAAATCTATCAGGTTTGAATTTGTCTTGGTAAATAAGGAAGGCTTCATTGATGAAGGAAGGAAAGATTTGAGTAATTGCACCAAAATGAGTCCACCAAGAAAAGAACCAATTGGGAAAATTTAAAGGGAAATCTTTTTGAAATGTAAATATCCAAGAATGACTAAATTTGTGATTTTGGAAGAAGAAAGTGTTGAACCAAGCTTGTTGGTAATTGTAATAATTAAAGGTACGAGGATTAAAGATTTCTGAAAATCATCGAGGTTGGAAAGGATGAGGTCCCTATTGTTCAGAAGTACGGATTTTGTCAATATAGACAGTAGAGTAAGCAATTTGGTTTTGATCAGGAGTGAAATGGTGTTTGAGGGTCATTGAATCAGTTTCTATGAGAATATATTCATAGAATTGTTGGGTATGAATGGGAGAGATTTGAATAAAATGTGTGTTTTGAGGGAACACTCTAGGAGGAATTTCAAATGGATCCTCAGACTATGTTTGTTTTTCCAAAAGAACAATAGAATGTTCGCATTTTGTTTTAAGAAAGTATTTTGATTTGAAAGTAGGGTTAGTGGCCACCACTTGAGAAGGAGTGGGATGAGAAACCGCCACTTGCTGAGAAGAAGTTGCCACTTGCAGTTGAGATCCTCTGGTAGTTTGAGCATAGGTTTGGGAAAGTTGTTGGGATTGTTCAATAAGGGTTTGGTTATACCAATCACTTGGTGTAAGAGCTTTGAGGGGAATTGGTTTCATTGCATAAGCAGCTTTAGTTTGGGACTGAGTTTTAGCCGGGACTTTGCCAGGATCATGGATGGTTTAGGAGGCATGATTGGAATTCTCGAGTAAGAAAATCTGGAATTAAATTATCAGTACCTTTAATATAAGAAATTTTAAAATAAAAAACAGAAAGAATAGCTTGCCACCTAGCAAAAATTTGTTTAGGAGCTATATTTTGTACATCTTTAAAAATAATATTTTTGGCTGCTTAGCAGTCAATACTAAGTAAAAATTCTAGATTTAATAAATCACTTTGAAGTTTGGAAATGCATTGAACAATAGCTAAAATTTCCTTTTTGATGGTACTATAATTCTTTTGGGTAGGGTTCCAAGTACCGGAGGTAAACCTAACCAGTTTTTCTTCGTTATTGAGAGCTTGTTTGAGGATACCTCCATAACCTATGTCAGAGGCATCTGTTTCAACTATTTTGAAAGCATTAGTGTTGGCTAAGTTTAGACAGGGGAGGGTCTAAACATATTGTTTAAGAGTTTGGATAATTTTTATATGCTCACTAGACCAGGCAGGAGGGTCCTTCTTGAGACGTTGTCCTAAAGGGGTAGCTATCTGACTTAAATTGGGGTAAAATTCAGAGACATAATTAAGACTACTTAAGAAATGTTGCAATTGATTTTTATCTTTGATTATATCAGGAAATTTATTAGCAAATTGAATAGATCGTTTAATAGGGGTAATTGTACCTTGATAAATATAATGATCTAAGAACCAGATACGAGTTTGGAATAAACTAATTTTCTTTGTAGAAAGGACTAAACTAGTGTGTTTAACAATTTTGAAAAATTGTTCAAGATATGTCCAGTGTTGAATAATAGAATTAGAAAAAATTAAAACACCATCAATATAAATAATTGTGAATTGAGAATGGGGATTTAAAATATCATTCATAATTTTTTGAAATTCAGAGGGAGCATTTTTTAAACCAAATGACATTAGATTCCATCCATAATGTCCAAAAGGTAAAGTAAATACAGTTTTATATCGATCTTGTTCAGCTAGTTGGATTTGCCAAAAGCCAGATTTCATATCAAATTTTGAAAAGATTTTTGCATGACAGAGACGTTGAAGAAGATTTTTTTATTGGGAATAGGATACCGAATCCATTGGAGGGCATCATTGAGAGGTTTATAATTGATTACTAAACGGGGAGCACCTCGTTCAATCTCAGCATTTTTATAAACATAAAAGGTAGCACAACTCCATGGAGATCTACTGGGACGAATTAATTTTTTATCAAGTAAATCCTGAATTTCTTTTTTGCAATATTCAAAAGTTCATGGTTCATTTGGATTGGACGAGCTTTGGTAGGAATTTTGGAGTCAGAAAATTCAGAAGTATAAGGTAAAGTAACAACATGTTTGTGCCTAGACCAGAAAACATTGGGTACATCAAAACAAACTTCTTGTTGTAATTTTTTTAAAAATTTACCTATGGCTAATTGCAAAGTACCATTTTGTAAGCTACGTTCAATTTGAGTATTAATTTTTTTCTCTTTTAAAAATAATAAGTGTTTTTCTTTTCGAAGGATAAGATTAAGAGTATTATGGGAAATAGCAAAATTTTTTAAAGTATTGAGATCTTTGGTACGAGGAGGACAAACAAAGGGAAAAATAATTTGATTATTATTAAGAGTAGTAGTGATACCTTTAGTAGTAACTTGAAAGGGTTGGAGAAGACTAAGGAAAGGAGTTCCTAATATGACTTCTCTGAAAAGGTTTTTGACAAGAACAAAAGGAGTTTTGATACACACATTATGATTGCAAATATGAGCATTAGAAAGTTTATATTGTATTTGGAGTGGAGTTCCACCAGCAGCAGAGAGACGTTTACGTGTTTTTTCAAAATATTTAGTTGGGATTAAACCTTCTTGAATGCAATTAAGATCGGCACCATAGTCAAAAAGGGCAATAGTGTCAAATCGAAATTCTTGGTTGACAACAATAGTAATTTTGACATTTCATTTTTGATAAGAGATTTGGAAAAGTAAGAAAATATCTATAGGATTTGGGACAATAGGTTGGCTAGAAGAAGAGGAAGAGTGTTGAAGTAATAATACTTGATTCCTAAGATTGTCAAGATCAATTTTGCAAATATTATGTTCAAGTTTTAAATCACGTAATTATTTTTTGACAGAGTTGATTTCAGTTTGTAAATCTTGAATAGTTATAGGGAAAGACTTAGAAGTTTGATCAAATCTTTTGAGAATATCATTAAGATTATAAGGGTTATTTAGTAATGAAATATCTTGGGTAGTTTTGTCAGCAGAAGTTAAACTCTGTTTAAGTTGAAGTAAATAATTTTTTTTTAACTTGAGGATCAGAAATTTTATCAATAACATCAAGAAGTAATTCTTATTCTTTTGTAATAACATTAATAGTATGTGTGGTTGGACATTGACAATTTGGTTTTATAATTTGGTCAAGTTCAGGAGGAGAAGAAAAAGTATGAGATTCTTCTCCAGAAGAAAATTGGGATACAATTTCATCTATTTGTAATTCATCATCAGAGAGTGGGGGATTATTAGAAGCATCAGAATTTAAGAATAAATGCATTAGTTGTTGTTTAAGTGTTTCATCAATATCTAAAGAATTAATTTTTTGATTCATGCGACATTGATTTTTATAATGGCCAATTTTACCACATTTATAACATATGGGAACTTTTCTTGTGTGTTTAGAAACATGTTTAGGTCTAGAAGGAGAAGTTTTGATAGGAGGTTGTGTATGGGGTTTTTGGTAAAAAATATTGGAACTTGGTTTTGGTTTTCGAAAAAATCTACGTGCAGAAGTAGTGCGAGGTTTGCGTCGTGAAGGGGGTATGATTTGTGTGGTGTTTTCAAAACCAAATTGTTGGCAAAAAGTGCCTAATTCACGTTTGGAAGTGGCTAAATCCTTTTGTAATTGTTGGTTAAGTTTGAAGTTGGTACAGAGTTCAAGACCTTGGGTTTGGATGGCATTAATTAAGTCACCGTAAGTGAGTTGTTCATAAGGGACAACTCCATTGTTATTTTTTTTTGAGTTTGTCTTTGACCTTTTGAGAAAATAGTTTGGAAAGACCATCTAAAATTTTTTCTTTCCAATGTGTTTGACAACAATCATCATGTAACATAACTTTGGTTAAGAAAACATCTTTATACCAACGAAAATCTTGAAGTTTTGGACATCGAAGATTATTGAGGATTTCAGAGGTAACAACTTGGACTTTGGAAGGACGCCCTAAGAAGTGCCTAGAAAGGAAAGAGATAAGGGTACTAACTGCATCTTCAATTGTTTGATTATCTTCAGTTTTGATGGGTGTACCATTTGAATCAGTTTTGATTGCAGTAAGGATTTGAGTACGTTCAGTAGAGGTGAGGAAATGATCCCACCATCCTTTAAAATGACCAGTAAAACCAGCAACTAATGCTTGAGCAACAACAAAATCAGAAGATTTTTGTTTAGTTTTGTAGGCTAAAGCAACCATTGTCATTTCTTGGAGTTTGTTAAGAATATGATATTTAGTCATACCATCAAAATTCCGTTCATAAATGGTGCCACCATGATAAGCAGCTTGAGTGAATTGATTCCTTTCTTCATATTGCATATCAGGAAGAGTTGGACGAGGATAATAATTTTTTGTGTTATTAGATTCATAGCGGTTTTGATATTTCCATTTTTGTTTTTTATTAGTAGCGTTAAGTTCTAAAGATTGGGAATCATTCATGGTTTGTTCAATAGCTTCAACTTCAGAAAGGGTTGGTTGAGATAAAGTATTAATAGTTTTAGAAGTAGATGGAGGTGTGTCAGGTGCAGTAACAACACGGAGAACATGATCTAGTTGTGCAAGTTTGTGATCAATTTGAGAAGAAAAGTCTTGGTCACTTAATTCATTTTGAAGATGTGAAGGGACGTCATGTGGTGTAAATAGAGGGGTTTCGGTAGTGGTAAGCATAGTGACTTAATCTTTGTTGATACAGTTTTCTACACGAGTTAATTGGTCACCTATAGTTTTAAGTGTTTGATTTGTAAAATTATTTTGTTGTAAAATATTAGAAATATCTTTGGCATTAGGAGGTGAAGTATCAGGCTTAAGTTTGAAAGGGGAAGCAGTAATAATACTAGATCTGTGTTGAATATGAATTTCTTCTAGAGGGGGATGAATAGAAGGTTTAATAATATCGTTTGAAGTAACCCACTGGTTTTCAGTATTGGTAATAACATTAAGTTGGTCAAAATAATTTGAATAATATTCAAACCAGTCAAAGAAACTTAAATGGATTTTGTGATTTTGAACAAATTGATAATATTCTTCACGTATAGGAAGGCGAGCAATTTCATCAAAGGTTTCTAAAAACCAATTCTTCTTCTGTGTATTTTGGGGAGAATTGAAATTACGAATCAGAATAGATTTGTCAAAAATAAATTCTTGTTCTATTATATTTATTTGGGGATCAAGAGGAGGATCTAGAAGCATTTGAGATAGTGTGGGAGATTGGAGAAAATCATTATGTGTATAAATAGGTTGTGCAACATTAGAAGTTGTGACAAATTGTAAGATAGGAGATCTAAAAGGTATTGAAGAAGAAGGAACAGAAGAAAAAGAACTTCTAGGAGGAAAAGACTGAAATTGGGTACTTACAGATGAACCAACATCTGAAAATCGTGGTCGAGTTAACCCTGTTGTGGTATTTGTGAATTTAATACGGACACTACCATTAGTACTTTCTTGGATATATTCCAATTCTTTGTTTTCAATTGTTGTAGAGGGAACCTCATTATCTAACGTCCATTCTAATGGGAGATTGACATCTTCCCAGCGTAAGGTTTTGGGAGTACTAATGTTTGAATCACTATTGATGTAAAGAAGGAGGGTTTCTCCTATAGGACTAGTGATTCTACATCGTGGATCTGCAAGTGTTGTCATGGCTTTGAGATGAATGCGATAAATTATTGAAAATGGAATATTGCTTGTTGTTAAATCATAACCAGAAGTTTTTATTTTTAGTGTAAGGACTTTGAGAATACCAGTATCTTGAAGACAAACAGCATACCCTGGATAACAATCAAAATGGACTGGTCCACTGTAAAGGCTTGTTTCTATGAGTCCTAAAGTACTATTGATAAATGTTGTGTGTCTTTTATTTTGTAAAGTTAAAAGAATTGCAGTATTTTGACCTTGGCGAGTTAAAGGAACAACAGTTACTTGTATTAATCCTAAATGTAAATAATTGTATTTTTTCTGTTTGTATTTATTGATAATGGATTGGCTAAGTAATTGGATTTGTTCAGTTTTTTCAATAAAATGAATAGTTTGTTCAACTGTTTTGATAGTATAATTGGAAAAAAAAATCAAAAGGTTTGATTTGGTAAACTTGATTAACAGAGACACGAGGAGGTGTCTAATTTGGTGAAGGAAAACTTTGTTCTTCTTGATTAAGAATAGTTGAGTCATTACTACTATGAGATTGACGAGATATAGAAGACATAGTTCTAGATAAATGATTCATTAGGAAACTCATTATCTAACATTTAAATATTTAATTCAAAATTATATATCAGATTAAATCTTATGGGATGAACAATACTTACCCTAGCCGGTCAACGACTTACGCCTATTGTCTCAATTCTAGGACTTACAATGGCAATGCGACAAGTTGGTTTACAGGTTTGTCATCAGACAACGCAAAGGAAAATAAGCAAACATATAACCAGTAAATAAATACTTAAATGTAGAACAAAAAGTTAAACTAATAAACTATTTATAAGCACTATGGCTCTGATACCATTCTAACCCAGGAAATAGTAACGAAAATAAATTAAAGGAAGAACAAGAGGACCAGATAACTGGAAAGGCTTATGATTACACTTTTAGGGTGTAATCACATGCCGAAAGCAATGAAGGCTGCACAGAAAGCTATGAATGTCCATGGACTTGAAAAAAATTTATGTCTCAGATATACCATAGCTTTTGGCCAACAACGCTCGCTATACGCAACTGTGCGCTTACATGTTTTAGTGTAGTGGAAACGACCCCTAATAACTTCCTTGCGGAGATTGTTAAAGAGATCAGAGGCCTCCTAACTAGTGCGTAGAGAGTTGCGTATTACTCCAACCTTTTCAAGAAATTTGACATAATACTTGTAGAGTAATTCAAGTATGAAACAGCCATCGATCCCCAACATCTCTACGTTTAGATACTCGCCAAACTTGTTTTGCGTAGTGTCCCTTGGCGATTTGCATATATTTTTTTATTTTGTGAATACATCTCATTAGCACACTGCGTTTAGCATTGAATGATCCGTCGGTAACTCACCAAAGGAGGCAATTCACATGACTCATTTTAATGCGTTGCATATGCAGTGTTCGTCCATTCTGTGAAGAGGCCCAATCGAGATGAGGCAAGGGGTATAGGCGCTTTCCTTCACCTTACGAAGCTCTTCCGGCACCCTGTAAATACAAAGGGAAAGCCATAAATTCATTGCAGAATTAGTGATCTTTTGGAAGAATTGCTCAACCGATGGATCCTTCATTGGGAGTGGAATCGTTATTTGATCGAGAACTACTAGCAAGCAATTACCTTATCTTAGGTAGTGCTTTGGTGAAAATGGTTTAGGATTCTGAGTTTGAACAAGCAAAGAGACATTACTGGCATTTATATACATATACTAGTTGTAGGGCACATGATTTGCACGTGTTATTATTATTATTTTTTTAAGGGATAATTACACTTTACTCCCTTGTGGTTTGAGCCAAAATCATATTACCCCCTGTAGTTTAAAAGTAAACACATGAGCCTCCTGTGATTTGGACTTATTTGTAAAATGGATAAAAATAGTTAGATTTAACAGAAATTTTATCATACAAGTATTTTTGTCATATTATATCTCCAAATTAGAACATTATAAAGACGATTTGATGATGTTGAAATAATAAATAAATAAAAACTCTCGATAGACAAGCCTTTATTTTGACATAAAAAGACCAAATTACCTTTTTAATGTTCTAATTTGGAGAGATAAAATGACAAAAATACCCGTATGACATAACTTCGTCAAATCTAACGATTTTCATCCATTTTGCAAATAAGTCCAAACTACATAAAGTCACGTGTTTACTTTTAAACTACAGGGGGTCATTTGATTTTGACTTAAATCATTAGGGGATAAAGTGTAATTACTCCTTTTTTTAAAACATCCCATGTTACGCTAATTCTAATCTTTATTCTTTACTAAACTCATGTGATTTTATTAGTTACTTCGGTACATTGAATAAGATCCATTTCATTTAAGAGGATTTTGACACCTCACAAATGAAGTGAATAGAAGGGTTAGATTAAGCCACATTTTTCATTTAAGGACTTGACCCTAAAGTACCTTGTTTTGGTTTAATAAAGTAATGGGACATAATTCCTCCGTTAGTTAATTCCCTCAAATCTCTTATCCCTCACCATTCTTCTCATTTCTCTGTCCTTGCTCTCTTTATCCTTATCATAACTTTCAATTTTTCTCTGTATCGTTACAAATGGTCAAGTCCAAAGATCTTATTGCAGGTCATTGGAGAAAACAAGGTTAAGACCTTTAGATGATTTATTTGAAAATTTGTTCATGTGAAGGGCTGAGAGCAAGACCAACCATTTATGGAGGATCAAGTGAAAGAAAGGCTTCAAATTTTTGGAGAGAGAAGAGTTTAAAGTCTAGGTTTTGGAGCAAATTTGGAGAGAAAGAGAGAGATGGGCTAGGCTCAATTTGACAAATAAAGAAAGCAAGAAGACAGTAAGTGGGTGTGTTTGAAATCTTATGTGAAAGTGAACTCAATCTTATACCTATTCGAAGACAAAAATCATATCAGCCTATTTCAAATGCTTATTATACATTGTAGTTGGTGTTCTCCATTTGTATATTAGAATAAATTGTTTGATACTTTATTTTAGTTCCAAATGCTCACTATACCTCTGGTAAAAGTGTGACATTGGGAATTTTTCAAGAAGATATGCATTGTTCTTTGTTATGATACATTGAAAGGATTGAAGGTTGGGATCCTTGGATATATCTATATATATGTGTATACATCTATGCTAATATATAAAGGGAGGACACCAACCATTCTGCAAAATATAGTTTTTTACAATATCAGTGATCTTCATCTATGTTAACTGTAAGGATAAATAGGAAAATTCCACACACCTACATTCACTCAACCACTACATCTCCACATCCTGATAACTGCTTCTGTTTTTTTATAGTTCTCAACGCAAATACAGATGCTAATACAATCACTTCTTATCTTCATCCTCATCCTCTCACAGTTGCTTAAGTATTATTCTCTTTCAAATTATTTTCCTAAATTTAAAAACATGTGACTATTTATTGCCAACACAATTACTATTTATTTTCATCCTCATCCTCTCACACAGTTGCTTTCTGTATTTCTCTCTTTTAAATTATTTTCTTTAATTTAACAGCATGTAAAGATTTATTTCAATGATATTTTATCCTTGAATTTGATTATTTTTTTCTCTTGCATGTTCACATCTGCAGACTATATATTGTGTATGTTTCTCATTTTGTGTCTCTCTTTTTGTTCCTTTTTTAAATGTGTTTTTTTTTTAATTTGTTTATGCATTTATCCTAAATTTGAGATGGGATTAGATGAATAATGAGAAATTTAGATTAATTGTGAAAGAATAGTTACACATGCATCGCGTGTACCCACTCTCTAGTATATACAGGGAAAGAGATGAGAAGAGAGGAGAGGGATGGGAGAGAGAGTTGCTGACTGTTTAAAAAAATTTTTAAGATAAAATTTAAGGGAATAACTAATGGATGAACTCTGTTCCATTAATTTGAGGTCAAGTTCTTAAATGGAAGATGTGACATAGTTTGAGGTCAAGTTTTTAAATGGAAGATGTGACTTAATCTAAGTCTTTCATTCACTTCATTTATGAGATGTCAAAATCATGTTAAATGAAATGGACCTCTCCATTTTAACATAGGAATAGAGAGGTTCCAACCTTAAATATTCACATGCATATTAAACAAATTGCCTTTACCGCCATTTCCAGATGTTCCATTGGTTGACAACGAATCTATATTATTGCGAAGTCTTGAACCATTTTATTTACCTAAAAAATTGCAAAAATCAAATTTAATTTTGTGAGATCTTTGCTAACATTTTTTTTTGGGGGGGGGGGGGGGGGGGGGGGGGGGGGGGGGGGGGTATTTAAGGTTCTTGTGTTAAACTTCTTTTTTTTTTTTTTTTTTTTTTTTTTTTGTTTGCTTTTGGTGGGTATGCAATGTTTTGAAAACCGGACCGGACCGGCCGGTTGAACCGGAAAAGGGAAACCGAGCTAGGTACCGGTCCGGTTAACTCTTAAAACCCGTTTTGGTCAAAACTCGGTCAAACCTAGTCAAATCCGCGGTTAAACCGTGACCTGGTCAATAAACCCGGTAGTTGAACCGGCCAGTTTAATTTTTAAGATAAAATTTTAAATTTTAAGTATTAAAATTAGTGTAAAAAAATAAAATAAATTTTTTTACTATTAATAAATAAATTAATGACATAATTATGATATCACAGATCAATAACGGTTGACCCGATGGTTGAATCAGTGACCCATGACCCGGCTTCTTTTCCGGTTCGCTCAACGGTCCGGTTTTCAAAACATTGTGGGTATGTACAAAAAACTAATGTGCCAATAAGAAGGCTTACCAAAAAAGGTATTAAAAATAATTCATTTTCCCAAAGTTTCTTACAATGTGATAATAACAAGGGGTCTTCTGCTTTTACTCTTTTAGACAACAAACGACGGGTGCTTTTTTTTTTTTTTTTTTAGTATTGAGGAGGCCACGAGGGGTGCTTTAGGTACTCAAGTTGTGCAAGACTGGGTAATCCTAGAGAAAACATTCAATGCAACGGTGATACCACGTCATCATTGTTGATGTGGTATTACAAACTAATAATTTATGCTCATATGAGTATGTTGTGATGAGATATCATATCGGTTAGTGAGGTAGTACAGATAAAATATTTTAACTAACTTCTTAATTCTAGGTGATAAGGATAATAACTGTATTTTAGTATAATTCTATTAGCTTGTGATACCATGTCAGCTTGATGACGTGGTATCACCGTTGTACTGAATTATTAAAAATAATTCATTTTCCCAAAGTTTCTTACAATGTGATAATAACGAGGGGTCTTCTGCTTTTACTGTTTTAGACAACTAACGACGGGTGCTTTTTTTTTTTTTTTTTAAGTATTGAGGAGGCCACGAGGGGTGCTTTAGGTACTCAAGTTGTGCAGGACTGGGTAACCCTGGATTTGGGTTAGGCTTATAACAGAGCTAGCAGAATGAGCTCTAAACTTTGGTTTGGATCAATTTCTTAACAAATTTTGTACCCTGGCCGCATATCATCATTGATTTGGAATCGTAAATTAATCTACATGGACTGGGCATATCAATCAAGCTGGTGTTGGATTTGGGTTGGGTTATATTTTCTATGTTGAGCCTAGACCACGTCGGTATTCAGCAGCACATTTTTTAGTTAAACCATATTCTTTCAACCAGAATTTTCAAGAAAAGAGCTTAGGACCAACTCTTTACGTGTAGGTGGTAGCTGTGGCAATTAGTTTCAAGAAAAGAACTCAGGACCAACTCTTTAGATTTAGGTGGTATCTGTGACAATTAAAGCGAATATAGAGTTGAATATCAAATGTTGCATACCAGTGGCACACTGCACACTCTTGTATGAACGACTTCAATGTGGAAAGGCAAATTTCATTACGTTCTTGTAGGCTCCTTTTCTGTGAAATTTTGTTTCAAATTGAACGACTTCAATTTGAAAAGGCAAATTTCAATCAAGCTGTGGCAAAATTAAGAAATTAAACCAGATGACAGTCATTGGTATGACTTTCATAGTAGCTCTCATTTAAAAGTGCAAATAATCAAATCGTTGTGGATGTCACATGCTACTTGGAAGTAATTTTTCCAAGTAGAAAGGTTACGCTTGAACAAGTTGATGAGGCTGACCGGAAAAAGAAAAAAAAAAACAAGTTGATGAGCAAATTTGCTACACATACACTTTATTAAACCGTAGACTGGTTGGAGAAAACCAATGATGCGGATCGTATAGCTGACGAGTACTCGGAGACGCTGAGGCGGCGATATACCCGGGCCGGGGGTCGGTAAACTTCAATTGATCATAACTTTTGACTCGTAACTCCATTTTGTCATTATAATATGTCGTTGAAAAGATATCGACGAGCCAGAGAAAGGGGAAAAAATCGCGAAAAAAAAAAAGTGTCGTTTTTGGTCTGTTTTGTTTTTTTGGGCTTTTTTTGCTTTGGGCCTTTGTTTTTTTTTAATTAGTCCGGTTTGTCCCGGGCCTAGGGTTTCGTGTCGCATATTTATAATCGCGTTAAGACACTTTTCAGCAGTTTTTGGATAATTAAAAAGTTTGTGTGCGTTTTTGCACCTTTTCCAATCATTCGGTATATTTCTACGAAAATCAACGAGTGTTTAATGCCCTGGAACCTAGAATTCGTGGTGAATCGATAGGTTGCAGGACGACTCTGAATCCGGAATTCGTGATGAATCAATGGATTTGAGTGTGTTTTCTTGTTCTCTTAATAGCTGCTGCATCAACCAAGTACACCGACACTTAGGAGGTACATCGCAATACCCGATTACAAAGAGCTAGCTTATGCAGAAATGATACAAGGGTCCTATCGGAAATGAAAATAGACACCAGATTACAAAGAGCCAGCTTATGCAGAAATGACCGACGGGTCCTGAATGGAAATTGAAATAGACACAACTACATAGTAACAGCTACGTAGCTTACAAACATGCCGTCACACATTCTAACTAGTAAAATCATTATTGAAGCTAGCATGGACGACTTGTCAATGATTTGTCAAAAGAGACGATGGCAACCAAGAAAGCTATGGACGTCCATGGACTAGCCCGAAATTTTCCTTTGAGATGTGTCATAGTTGCTGGTAAAATCATTATTGATTCATCGAAGGAAACTGCGGATGAAATTTGTCAATGATATGCCAAATGAGACGAAGGCAACAAAGAAAGCTACGGACGTCCATGGACTAGCCCGAAATTTGCCATTGAGATGTGTCATAGTTGCTGGTATAAATCTATTATACGAAGGGCGCTCGCAGTAGTAAACAGCGAGATCGCGTGTGGGGGAATAGCGATCACACTCGGTGTACAGAGTAACTCCCTTGCAGAGATTGTTGAAGAAACGAGAGGCCTCCTCATTGGTGCCCAGACAGTGGTGCATTAGTCCATCACCTCCAAGCTCTTCCACATCTTTTGCAGTGTCTACGAGCCTGTCCATTAGGCAAGCATACGATGTGAAGTGAAGGTCAAAACCAGGGCAACACTGCTCAAGCGCAATGAGATTCCTCAAGATTGGCTCGGTGGAGTCATCAACGCACAAAGTCGGGATCCGGAAACACGCTCCACGACAGCGACCCAGAATCTCAAACTCGACTTCCAGAAGGTTGTTGCAGCTTTCAAACTTGACTCCTTTATAGGTGAGGCCCGATGCAGAAGGCATGTCTTTCAACGATTTGCTAAGACCTTCCTTTGATGCAGAACAAGGCATACATGTCGATTTGCTAGGACCTTTCTTTGATGGAGGTTGAGGATCACTGAGGTAGTAGTTGTATAGAAGATGGAGCATATGATCATGACAATCAACTTTCTCTGGCGGGGGATTATTGCCTTCGTCTATTGTAAGGACACAGTCACCAGGGCAAGCACAAATGGTTGCGTTACTACTGTTGGAGCACTTGTGATTTCCTATTTTCAGTCTTTTCCCGAAGACTGAAAGGACATAATCACTAAGCGTGTGTTTGTTCGATAAATGACCGAGGGTGCAGTGGAACAGCTTCTGGAGAACAAAGAAGGGAAGCTGGTTCTCGAGGAGTAGCAAGTCCTGTAGGACGGTCTCCAGCGTCAGAGGGATTCCCAAAATAGGATCGCTGCTGCTACTTTGGTCCTTGGGCATCGCCCGTTTGCTGCTGTCATTGTTCTCCGCATGAGGCTTTTTCTCTGGATTTTTGTTGATAGGACTGATCCTGCGGAGAACTTCAAGTATGAAACAACCATCGATCACCAACATCTTTTCATCCAGCTCAACTTCTTCTGCGTAGTATTGCTTGGCATCGGGTATCGAATCTGCCATTTCCTTCAAACATTCGCCTAGCACGGAGGCAAATTCCCCTCCAATGCTTGCTTTCAAGAGGGAAACCATGTAAGTAACTTTGATGTGCTGCATATATGGTTTCAGATATTTGACCTCGCTGTGAAGAGGCCCAATAGAGACGAGGTGAGGGGTATAGGCACTTTCATTCAGCTTCCGAAGCTCCTCGGCCACCCTGTAAATACGAGCTGAACTCATGGATTTGGTCACGGGTATAGCTTTCTTGATTTCTGCCTGCAAGGGTTTTTCTGTTTCTTTGGCAGAGGTCTGCCCAAAGTTCTCTCGGGTCGAACCCATTGTGGTGGAATTGTTATTGCTCGAAGACATCAGCAAGCAATTATCGTAATTTAGGTAGCGGTTTGGTGAAAATGGTTTAGGATTTCTGGGTTTGAGCAAGCAAATACCCCCTACTGGGCATCTAATATGGGGCTCGTCGCCTCAACCACATTGGGGGAGAGATATTGTTAAAATAATGCAAAATTTGGTCCCAAAAATAAAATCTGCACGTTTAACTTATGTAACGACATTCATTTAATACTTGAAAAAAAAAATATTATGTTATTTTACAGATACATACAAGTGGGGGACATCTCTCCATTATTAAAGAGTGAAAACTTATTTTTTTTTTCAAAAGTAACTATTTTACAGGGTAAGGTGAAACAAAAGTAATTATTTTACAATTATTAATGTGATTCATAGGGGTGTTCAAAAATTCATCGGACCCATCAACTCAATTGACCCAATTCAAACGTAAATTGAGTCAAAATTGATTTTAAGATTTGTGAATCTAGCTTTAATTGTTTGATTGGTGAGTTACTACCTTAAACAATTCAATTAGACCCAACCCTCCTCTTCAACAAAAATTCATCGAGGCTAAATCCGAATCAAAACTCAACTTGGGTTAAAATTTATTTCATTTTTTTAACCTGAATTTGATGATTCGATTGGTGATTACCATATAACTTGCGACTCAACACAACCGTGAACACCCAAAATCTATACACACAAATATTTGTTTTCTTTACTCCAACAACCAAAAGTTTGTGGTTGCCTACATTTTATATCCTTTAAAACCCAATGGTTTGTCATATATTTGTTTTCTTTACTCCAACGGCCAAAAGTCTTCAAAATCCGATAGTTTGTCGTTGCCTACATTTTATATCTTTACTCCAACAACCAAAGTTTGTCGTTGCCTACATTTTATATCCTTCATAACCCAAAAGTTCGTCGTTGCCCACATTTTATATCCTTCACAACAACCAAAAGTTTGTCGTTACCTACATTTTATATCCTTCAAAACCAATAGTTTGTCATATATTTGTCTTCTTTACTCCAACGACCAAAAGTTTGTCGTTGCCTACATTTTATATCCTTCAAAACCCAATAGTATCTCACACACGTGTGAGTGATCCTGCAGCATAAGCGCATACTTAATCCATATAAATACCCGGCCGGCCAGTATTTGCAACTATACCCATTGAGGAAGAAAAATTTTGAACGGTAAAATGGAATACAGGGCTCGTACTTACTCCAATTCACTGTTCTTCCGCTGCCACTACCTCCTCCTCCTCCTAGTGCTCCTCCTGTTGGCTTCTTTCCCGTCGACTATGGAAGCTCATAGAGAAAACACCAGGCCCGGCGACGGTCAAGGTCCAAGTGTGCTTTATCGATTTTCACCTACTTAGCTAGCTCAAGCTGGGCTGCCATCGGGATGGCCCTTCACTGCACTTTCAGTTTGACAGTTTTGTGCTCTAAGTGAAGGCTTTGACGGTAATGATGTTTCTGTATGGCTTTTCAGTAACTGTTCTGGTTTTCGTGCAGAGTTTGGGCCAGTTGAAGACCCATATGCCGATCATGGTGATTCCACTCCAGGTATGAGACTTTTCACGTTGCTCGTATGTATTGTGGATGTCATTGTCACAACATTTTGATTTTTTTTTTTTTCGTGTTTCTGTGTGTACATGCAGATAAGCCTGTGACTGAGCAATTTGCAGCACGGTACGAGTGCAAGTGTCCCGAAGTGCGTGAATGTCCATCAACTTTAGAACCAGAAGCTGTTAAGCAACTGAAGGTCAAACTAACTCCTATTATTCGCCAGCGCTTGACAGAATTGTCGCTCACAGTTAACTCTGCAACCGAAGCTGCTCACACGCTCGATCTTTTGAAGCTCCTCACTGAATCAAATTCTGAACACTTGGACAGGATTCGCGAGGAAGTGCATGAAAGAGCTCGACAGCTGACGGATGCATTCGAGAAAATGCACGAGTTCATCTAACAAATTCAAAACAACACGATGGCATGTTAGTACTTCCTCTATAATAATATAGTTTAAGGTATGGTCAGTTCAACTGACCGATATGGCTGTATTCCGTGGATTGAATAAGAAGGCAATAACTTTGTTGCAACTGCAATCTCAGTTGAAGCCTGTCATGGATAATTGTGGTGTATTACTTCGTTGATTTAATAGCAATGTAGCCTCTGATATGGTACAATGGCTATACTGATACAATTACAAGTAGAGAATGATCTGACATTACTCGTATGTGATTCGATTCTTTTAGTATTGAATGTTTACAATTCACATGAGTTGCGTCAGTTAACTCCATTGAAAATTTAGTAAAATGTCAGGACTTTTAACTCTATTTTGGATAAGATGAAGAAAAGAAAGGGAAAAAAAAAAAAAAAAAAAGCAATGCGACTCCATCAAGATCACCAATAGCATGGACCATCACTTCTCTTTCCTTTATAGCTTCTTTTTCTTCCTTTTTTTTCTTCATCAAACCGAGATGATTGATGCCATTACAATATCAGAAACGTGATATATAGTAATCGTACCAAAATTATGCCATTAAAATATTGCACCTGAATATAGAGGCAATAAATTGGGACCATAATTAGAGAGCTTGTATTGTCCAAGCCTAACCTTATCTATAAAGATTTTCGTCGTCAAATATATACCTACGCACGGAAAAAAAAAAAAAAAAGCATAGAAAAACATGCCCAGTAAAATTATGTGGGATACATAGGAAAATATTATTATTACAAAAAATTTATATAAAAATTTGTACCAAAATTATGTGGTAGTGACACTTTTATAATGAAAATGCATTATGGTGAGTAATGCTATAGAAATAGAAAACTCATACAGAATTTTCTTGTAGGGCATTATGTAGAATGAGAGCTTCTTCTAAAAAATTTGTACAAAAAATCTTATCATAATTAATATTTTTTTAAGTGACTAACTCTTATTCAAACGCATTACTCTTGTGATAAACTTTGTGTCAATTTTATGTATGTGTAGTATTACCTTACATTTATTATTATTATTTTTTTTGAAATCATCAAATGAGGTTAAATAATAAGATATAAATCGTTTTTTTTTTTTTTTTACGGCAAGGAGTTACTCAGTAGTCGAACCGAAAGGCTTGCACAACCCGTAGCAGAAAAAATAATAAACCATTTTCTTTTTGTCTTCTATTCTCATTGCCAATTTTTTAGCCCGTCAATACAATTTAATACAATCCAAACATTGACAATGCAAGCACGTGAACCATGGCCGGTCCATAAATTTCTTCTTACGTGGGCATAGTGACATAACTTTGATGACGCACGTGGCCTAGTGATTTTTTTGAGAGCATGATAATTCCTGTCATCTTCAACTATCTCATCAGCATAGTGACCGGTTCAAATACAAGTAGCGATTCCCGTAAATTAGTTGACCACGTTTTAGAAAAAAATTTCTTTTAAGAGGTCATAAATACTTACTAATTATACTAACCCAGTTTAAAACTTCATCATTAGTTTGAATATTAGATATCAAACTAATGTTAAGATTCACCGAATATACGCTGATGACTTTCTTGACGAAGTATACACACACACACACACATATATATATATATATGTATCATCAGACCACATGGGACCTAATTATTTTACCTAGAAGTCTTAAATTTTGATAGAGCTAATGCACTATATTTGATTGTAAATACCTAAAGTTTTACTAGAGGTTACCAAATCTTAATAATTTTGGAAGGCCTGGCCCTTGCCCGTCCTTTTTAGTCCGCCAATGATTGAAACCTTATTAATAAAGAGTGCACGTCCAACAAAAGATCTTGAGCTGAATTTTTATATTTATAATTGGTAGATGGGATTCAGACATCCATTTAGAGATAAGACGTATCAATTGATCGTAATGGAGTTTGTCCATAGCATGCATCCATTCCTACATATGTTCATACCATTTTCAGGAGCTACAAACAAATGACGCCAAATGATACCAAGGAAACACACCTTGGTGTGATATAAAATGGAAGAAAGGATAATGTCATACATTCAGAATTTATTATAGGAATGATGTGTTTGATTGACGGCCATCTATTTTAAAACTAAATAATCATAATCACAACTTTAATTATAAAAATAACACTAGCACATTATTGCTGTCAGATTTTTTATACAATTTTTTTTGACAACATAGCATTTCCCTGAAAGAAATCGTCTTATATGATGCATTTTGAGGCACATATCAATTGTTTTTTTTTGCTCTTTTGTTCACAGGACCTCCATTTCGACTGTTGTTGCAATCCAAACATTGATGAGCCGAGCACGTGAGTCATATATTCCTTGCAGCCTTGCAGGGTCCATAAATTTTTTTTTTATGCCGGCATAATGACCTAACTTCAATGAAAAGATATATAATAACTTTTCAAACACGATAATTTCTCTCATTTTTGACAATATTATTAGCATAGTGATTGATTGAAATACTAGTTGGCCTAACCATAACCAATATTGTCTCGATATAATTGACAAAAATGGAAACCCGCTTTTTAGCTGAGCGAATTTTCCATAAATTAGTTTCGAAAGGGGAAAGCAATTTGGCTGACTAACTGACTAATTCCCTCCTTACACATCATTGTTAAAGTGGGTCTCTTATCACAATAAGCAGGATACATTATTGATACTCTTTTAGTACAGTTGCATTAAGTTATTATTTACTTTGGTATCTCTGTTGTTTAGGTCTTAAGTTTGAATTACCTTAGTGGTAAATATATATTATGATTGTTAAATTTGTTATAATGTTGGGTTTGTTAGACTTTCTCAAAAGAGATGAGTTATGATTGTCAAATTTGTTATCAGTGTTGACTCTAATATATTTATCATAACTTAATTATTTCTTATCGACTGAAAAATAATAGTACAGGGCACATGATTGATACATAAGATCTTCTGATGGTTATCTTCAATTGAAACATCATGTCAACGACTCAACAATTTGACACAAACCTTTTTGACTAAATTGTAAAGAAAATCTTGTCCCCTTTATAATTCTACAAAGCGATAGAAACCTATTAAACCTCGTACATATATCATACTTGCATACCTTTTTATATCTTCCACATCTCGTGGACGGGCGATTTATGACAGCAAAATGAAAACGACCGTTTCGAAATTAAGTTTTACAATTTCGATACTGGAGACTAAGGGTGGTGTGGTACTTTTTTAAAATTTTATTTTATTTTATTTTATTTTTTAGTTTTAAATAAAAAAGTTTTAAAAAAATTTATAAGTTAAGACTACCAAAAATACAAAATAAAAATAATAATAATTAATTTTTTTATAAGTCAAAAAAATCAAATTAAAAAGCTTGAAATAAGTGGTAATGTATCCTAATTTAGATGGACTCATCGTCAATCTTGAAACAGAAGTATGTTACGACAAATCAGTCCTTTTCTTTGTAAATGAAAAGCTGATTGACGTGAAGACTATTGAACAAAATGCAAAAGAAAAAAAGGGAAGACAATAATGAACTTTTATAACTGTTTGAGCGTTTTCCCCACCAATTTTCACATGGTTTAACATTTCCTGTCACAATTAGAGATAAGATTATCAATGGCATATGATTAAACTGGATTGTTCCAGACGACAATGATGTAAAACTAAAAAATTTAATTAGCCTCAATTGACATTAATGTATAAAAACAGCTGGATAAACCAACAAAAATTAATGGTGTTTTTTAAACTATGTTTTTTTGGTCTTCTCTAGGTATTTTGACGAAAATTTAAATTTCTTTTAATTTTATGTTCTGGCTTTTACAGGTGCTTTTAGCTTTTTTGTCTTTTTTTTTTTTTTAAACTGACAAACACAAAAATAAAAAAGAGTAAACAAGCGAATATCTTATATAAGTAATAATGTATTGCAGAGTGCATAAAATTTTTTTTATTATGTGTGCATAATGATAGAACTTCAATGATATGATATGTAATAATTTTTCAAACGTGATAATTTCTGTCGATGATTGATGGTCTTATCATAACAAATCTTGTCTCAATATTATTGGCAAAATTGTAAATTTACCTTTTAGTTGAGTAATTTGCCCACAAATTAGTTTAAAAAAGGAAATGAATTTTCGCGTTAAATTTCCTCATTACGCACCATTGTCAAATTGTGTCTTATCACAAATTAAACCTCACTACACAATCAAATAACATCCCATAACTAACACTCCCTCATGACCCACCAAACCACAACCTTGATGAAATCCCTAAGTGACGTGTGCATCGAGCGGTTGTCTGCGCTTGAATCTACCATCTACAATATATATATAATGAGTAGTGTGAACCTATATTTGTTCATTGGTGCACATGTTTAGTGATGGTGTGAAACCATATTTTATTGTTTCCTTCAACAACCGAAAGTTTGTCACTACATACATTTTATATATGTAAGACAAAGGATTAATGCGGAATAATATATACATATTTAATATCAATGCCTACATCAACAACATATTATAATGGCGAAACGGAGTTAAGAGTCAAAAGTTACAGTCGATTGAAGTTTATCGACCACCGGCCCGGGTATATCGCCGCCTCCGCGTCTCCAAGTATTCGTCAGCTATACGATCCGCATCATTTTTTAACTTACAAGTAAAAAATTTTTTGCTTATCTTATCTTATGAAAGCAAAAAAAGTTTTAAAAATTGATTTTTTTTCTTATAAGTTAAAAAAACAAAATAAAAAAAATTTAAAAAAAATTATACCAAACGGCCTATAGTATTTGTTTCCGTTAATGCTCATCTATGGGCCGGCCAGCACAGTGGACCCAAAATGCATTTAAGATTTCAGGGCTCCATGCCTCCATGAGGTGTGAGAGTGGCCCCTGACGGGTAATCTTGAAATGCTTCTTGGTGATAAGATGTGAAGGAAGGTTAGGCTAGAGGCTATGCAAAAGGGGATGTCTTGGGGGTCCAAACAAGAAACAAGGGGATTTGAAGGGTCCGTTTGGTAACGCTGCCAATTTTTGTTTTTTGTTGTGTGTTTTTGTTTTGTGTTTTTGCTATGTGTTTTTTGTTGTTTGATGATGAGCGTTTATAGGTTATCATTGTGCCAATAATACTAGACTAATGTTTTTGTAAGAGAAAACACACCCATTTTAGTGTTTTTAGTTTTCTTTGTTTGAATTTTGTAAAAAACTACAAAAAAAAAAAATTTAAACAAACGGTGTTTTTTGTTTTTTTGGAAAAAAAAAAACAAAAAACGTTACCAAACGAGGCTGAAGTTTCAGAAGATGTTGCACATGCAGATATTTTATGTAAATTTTTTATTGAAACTGATGTGGCACTGGTGGTGCTTTTGTAATTACGAGCTATAATGCTGGTTTATTTTTTAATTTAAAATGAAAAGACTACAGAAAGCTACATCAACTAAGGTATGCAAATACAATATAAAAGTTGAACCTGTATAGCTCTATATCTAAAATAAGAAGTGTTGCGAAAATTAAGAAGTATCTAGCTTCAAATTTCAAGAGAAGTGTTGAATAAAGTAGATACTATCTTAAGTATTAAAGTTAAGAAACATAGTCAGGGGCTGAGATGATACTCCTTAAATTTAGGTTTTGAACTTAAAGAAGTGAGCATGCAATAGGTATTTTGATGTATGCTTTATATTGTACTAGGCCAGATAGAGTATTTGTTGTTTGAATACTTCTAATGTATACAAGTTATCCTAGTGGGTAACATTTGCAAGATTTTGGTAATCTTAAATGGGTGTTGATTTAGTATTATTTCATAAAGCTTTCAATGATACTAGAAAGATATATTAATATCGATTTATCACTAGTGCGCAAGTGATGATATATCAACTTTTGGTTGGTGTTTTTAAACTTGGTGGATGGACTGTTTCATGGGGTGTTATGAAATAGACAAATAAAAATATTTCACCATGAAATCTGAGATGCTATAGGCAAAGAGGCTGAGAAATGTGTTGATGTTTAAAGAGTTGTGGTCACAACTGATGCTGGCCATTTCTTTGTACTGTGTTATGGAGACTACAATGTCTAGTGTATATAGCTATGTGTATAATAACATATCTGGACATAACGAGTCTAAATTTGAGTATGTCAAATAATGGATATTGCATGGTGATTGTCGTTGTTTATGACGAATATTTTTATAAAAGACTCGAGAGCTTTATTAAAATAACATCCATGGGAATGAGATTGAAGCCCTTTCTAAACAGTCACCTGCAACAGAAACCCAACATTTTGCTAGCATTATAACTAGCTTAAAAGGTTCAATGGGTAATAACAAGTTGCTGATAAGTGACTATTATAGCACTGTAAAGATTTTAATATTTGATAATCCATTCCAAGGAGTTTAGTGCTAGTTGTTGCAGTTTTGAGGATGAGTATTGTTACTCTTAATAACATTTTTGATGGTTGTCTCAGGCAGTAGAGACATGCAAAGGAACTTTACCTATATGAACATATAAAGTGGTGTTGCTTCTAACTAAAGTTTGAGGTTTACTTTTGTAAATATTCATGAAATCAGGGAGCACATGGTCATAATAGTGGTAAACGTGTTGTGAACTTCTCGTTAAAAGTCTATAGTATCATATGTGTGGTGTTCCCAGCTTTAACATAAAAGGATTTTGGTTTAAAGCTTAAGGCTACTATTGATTCTGTTATAGCTTTGAAATACTTACATTAATTGAAGGTTCAAGTTGAAATACATTTTCTTTTATGCATGATATTATTGGTATTGGACTTGAGACTTAACACTTCAAGCTAAGTGGGGTATGGTTTGAGATTTTTCAATAATATAGCTTGCAATGTTAGGTAAGTTGGTAAACATGAGTTAGAGAGTAATAAGTGTATTGATCCAATAGTCGTTTTCGTTTTTGCAAGTTAGTTTGACCATTGAAACATAGTTGGCTCAAGAGAACTAAAGTTGGCTTGAGCGAATGTACGGATGGCTCGAGCCATCGTACGGAACATCGCTTCCAACGTTCATGTTTCAAATGAAAAGATATCTTTCATTGGATCAGATATAACTAGTCGAGGAGATGCTTTCAAACACCTATTGGCAATTATAAATAGGGGTCTTAGACTACAGAGACAATATACAAAAACATACTGAGTCATGTATACAATATAGATATACAGATTCATACTCTCTCTCAAGTTTTTAGTAATACAACTTTCATAGGAGAGTTCTAAAGGGAAGTTTTCAGAATTGCTTTCTGCAGACTTCAAACAACATTGTTGTATCCTGGAAGTGATTCGCTATCAACCCAGTAGCAAAGTTAGTGGTGGTGAATATCACCTTAAAGATAGTGTCATTTGATACACCTCAAAGCCACAACTTGATTCTTGACTTCCCCACAGAGCGTATATTTTTCAAACAGTGGGAGAACCCTCCTTACGAGTTACTGCTGCTATTTGGCAAATCAAGAAGGACAAAAACCAAGAAAGTTTTCACAACATTGAAAGTGAAATGCCAAGAAGCATAAACAGGCTGTTAGTTACGCTATAAAGATTGGCGAGGCTTTCCAATCCTCTGAAACTATTAGTCACAGAGGTCGCAGACTAATAAAATGGTGTTTTCCAAATGCATGTAAAATAAAGCTAAGCACAAATGAAAACTTTAGAGAAAATTAGGAATCAGCAGGGTATGGAGGGCTTTTTAGGGATGAAAAAAGTAATTGTACTTGTAGATACTGTTCAATAGGTGCACTCCATAGGTCACCCTGCTTAGCTGAAGCTATCGAAAAATTTGTAGTTGTTTGTGAATGAGATTTGGATTGTGTTTGTATCCAAACACTCTTTTATTTCTTATTGTAATTCAAATTTAAATCTTAAATTTAATTTGAATGGTTGTGACTATTCAAGACACCTTTTGGGTCATGTCTTTTCTGAATAGGCATGTGTCTTTCCAAGTAGACACCTTTGTATCTATAAATACTCCTTGTTTTTCCTTTTCATAAATGTTGATTTTTTCCTAGTCATTTCTATTGTTTTGAGAGACTTAGTCATGGTTTTCATTCACCAGACATACAGATTGTAGTGTTGCTTCTGTATGTAGGAGATTATTGTATCCTAGGAGACACACCTAACCAACCATTAGCATCTCTTTGGGGGCGTAATTGTCTTAAGGATATAGTGTGGAACGCTAGCCTTGATCATTCTATTATTCTACATTTTTAACATACTATAAGTTTGCTTATTTTCTTATTACAAGAACACTTATACATAGTGGGGACAACAATCTTAAGACAATTATTCCATCTTTTTTACTGTGTATTTTTGTGTTTTGTAAATTGAGTATTTATATTGTTTGATTTTCTGAGATGAGAAAAATGTATGAAGTTTGACCGAATATTTTATCCCAACAATGTGGTTGGAGATGATAAGCAGTGAAATTCATAAATGTATAAGCCGTGTCAAGGACTCATACCTTGTGTTGCGTTGTTCTCAATATTTTATTTGGTTTTATTAACTTTGATGTTGCACGTCTCATATATGTGAGTAAAAACCACTTGAATGCATATCATATTGGTTTCACAATACACATACTTTTTACACCACCAGAATTTATATTCATGAAATTCATTCAATTATATTGTAGACACACAAAATTTGACCAATTAAAAATAGTCATGTGTCCTATAAAGTTTTAAATCTTGACAAATTAAATATTGTCACATGTCTTATGGGACTTCATCAAAGGTTGCAAGATTAGCGCATCACATACCGCCACGTGTCACAATGATACAATTTTTAAGTAACAAGTTTTAAACTAATCAAATTGTGTCACTTGTTATATGGGACCCGCAAAGAAGAAGAAAAATATTTCCTTCAATTAAAATTGAACACGTGTCCATTAATATCTTTATTAATTATTATCTCATTTAAATTAAAGATAGATAATTATTATAAGGTAATTAAATATATTCAAGATTCTCTCAACCTCCAACTATAAATAAAGGGTGACCTTTCAAAGAGAAGGACATACAAAACAAAAGATTTTTATCTACAATAAGCAAGAGAACGCTTTGCAGATGAAGCATCAAGAGCCCTGAAGAACTTTCTCCTTCATTTATCTTTTTCACACAAATTGGAGAAGAACTCATCATTTTATTCGGGATCAAGCTTGAAGCACATGAGTCAACGTTCTTAAAAAGAATTTAGTAGAACAGCTCCAGATTGAAGACTCTAAAGCCTCAAAGAACTTCTTGCCTAAGCCTCCGATCTCCAGACAATTGTTCGTGATAAAGCCTCATTAATCTCTATCACGCTTGAAGTCCAGATATTCAAATTGAAGTGTTCGTTGCAAAGCCCTATAACTTTATTATCTTCTTCCATTAAATTGAAGAATCTACATATATTGATTTGGGAACAAGCTTTCAAGTCCTCAAATCAACTCATCACAAATTCGTCATCTTTTTCTATCAAATTAAAGAAGATTCAAAATCTCTACATCCGATTTGAGAATAAACTATCAAGCCCTTGAGTCAACATCCTTGAAGAGAAGAATCAGAGGATCAATTCTTTTATTCAAAATATTCTAGAAATTGTACCTATTTTTTTTAAATCAATAAATTGAATTGTTACTCTATTTTTCTGTCTCCTTATATTTGCAGACATAAGAATTTGTGTATACAAATTTTGGCACGTCTAGTGGGACAATCTCTGCCTCTCATCTCATATCTTTTCAAGTCAAATTTTTGCCTCTCCGTAAAGATGCTGGGGGCAAAAGAAGATCCTGCTTTCATGGTGCAACTATCTTCTATTGAAAAACAACTTGTAGCATTGAGCAAAGCTGTAGAGACCCTTGTGAAGTGTGATCAAGTGCAAGGGATTCAACTTAAAAAGTTTTTGCTCAAATTTAAGCAAGTGGAAAAATCAAAGTGCGGCACAACAAGTTCATCAAAATCTATGCTTGAATCTGCTAAACAAGACACTCCACAAGAAATTCTTGAAGCTTCATCAAATTTAAAAGTTTCAAGTAAAAATATTCAAGTCTCCTCTGATGGATTGATTCCTGTTGATCAGTTGAAAGATTTCATCATGGGGGCAATTGCTGAGAAAGATTTTGAGTGGATCTCAAACTTTTCAATCCTACACGAAGCCATACACGCGGAGGATAGAACTGCTGAAGATGCCAGAGAATTATCAACCTCCAAAATTTTAACAGTTTGTTAGCAAGGGCGACTCTAAACAACATGTTGCACAATTTGTGAAGATATGTAGCAGTACTAGAACAGATGGTGATCTGCTAGTTAAACAGTTTGTTTATTCTTTGAAGGGATATGCTTTCAATTGGGACACAAAAATGAAGCTAGATTTTATAAATAATTATGAGTAACTAGGACAAAAATTCCTTAATCGCTTCTAGAGCACATGATGCATTGTCAGCTTCATTGAACTCAGCAAGACTCACCAACAAATTAAAGGATGAGTTCGCGATCAACTGATGGAGAAGTCTGAGTCTAAATTGCAAGGACCGCCTATCTGAAACCTCTGCCATCAAGATCTGCACCCAAGGAATGAATTGGGGCCTTCGTTACATTTTGCAAGCAATAAAGCCAAAAACCTTTGAAGCACTGGCAATGCGAGCTCATGACTTAGAGTTTAGCCTATCATCTTGCGATCAAGAAAATATCTCTGTAGAAGAACCACAAAGTGACGAGGACGACAATAATTCTTCTTCAAGCAAATTGGTGGCAGAAAATTCAAATAAGGATGAAGACGAAGATGAAGTCGTATCATGTTTGACTACCTTTATCTTCGAGCTTTTAGATTCCAAAATTCCTCAAAGTCAACAAATCCAAGAGCTCCTTGATACGAGCCTAAACTGGCTAACATCTTCTAAAATTTTGAAGATTGAAAAACAAGAGCTCCTTGATACAAGTTTAAACTGTTTATCGTCTTCTCAAAAAATTGAAAATTAAAGATTCAGTAAGAATTCCTTAACGCATGAGCCTAAACTAATGTTACTCCTAGCCCACATGAGTTGAAACTGTGAATGGTATCAAATTGAACTACGTCTAGCTTGATCCTTAGTGGGTACGTAGGCATCTTGAAATTTCAAGTTCAGCCATACGTTTAACAAAAACATCTTGTCTGCTATGTCAGCTTAATCCTTGAGGATTAAGACATTAGTGCAGCAAGATAAGTTTGTTCCACCAAGTCATCATTAAGACCAAGGCTAACTAAACTGGTCTTGGCTTTCTCTGACTTCTCTATAGAATCATCAACGACACTTATGAGAGAATGAATCACAGCATCAACTTGATGGATTATAGAGGGGCGACCCTTCATCAATTCAAATTTGAGTCGCTCCGTCGGTGGGTTCATTAAGAGATAATCTGTCAATTTGTGAAGGGGCGACCCTTCATCAAATTTGAGTGGCTTTGGCAGCAAATCCATTAAGAAGTAATCTGTCAATTTATGAAGGGGCGGCCCTCCATCAAATTGAAAGGCTTTGGTGGTGGAACCATTAACAGATAATATGTCTAATCGTGGAGGGGCAGCCTTTCATCAACCAAAAGAATGAAGAAATAAGAAAAAAAAAAAAGAAAAAAAGAAAAGATGAAACCCTTACTTGATTGCTGCAAAATGAAAGAAGGGCTTGGGAATTATTTCACTGCTTCAAGCCACTTTAAGAGGAGAAGAAAACTTCTTGCACAAATCCCCGTGCTCGTAACTCAACGATAAAATTCTAATAGTTGATTCAATGACAAAATTTGAGTAGTTTGGCTCTTTTTATAGAAGGGAAAGAGTTCAATTTCTACTCAAGTTTGTATCTTAATTCCTTATCAAATTTAGAACCTCATCAAATTTGGAACCTAATCAAATTTAGAACCCCATCAAATTTGGAATCCCATTAAATTTGGAACTTCACCAAGTTTAGAATTGTGATCAATTTTAGGAGATCAAATTTATCTTCACTCAATTCTTTATAAAATTTGTAGCTGCACAATTTTAACTCAAGGAAAGTTTACATCAAATTTCAAGAGAAATAGTCAGTGACAAAGTTTGCACAAGAAATTTCACTGAAGTGAATTCGATCAAAATTTTGAGACCCACTCACTTTTATCACTGCTGCAGTATGTACGTGAACAAATCTCGAGGGGGTATTTGTAGACACGCAAAATTTGGCCAATTAAAAATAGCACGTGTCCTATATATCTTTAAATCTTGATAAATTAAATATTGACACAGGTCTTGTGGGACTTCATCAAAGCTTGCAAGATTGATGAATCACATGCCGCCACGTGTCACAATGATGCAGTTTTTAAGTAACAAGTTTTAAACTAATCAAATTGTGCCACTTGTTACATGGGACCCGCAAGGAAGAAGAAAAATATTTTCTCCAATTAAAATTGGACATGTGTTCATAAATATCTTTATTAATTATTATCTCTTTTAAATTAAAGAGAGATAATTATTATAATATAATTAAAGATATTTAAGATCCTCTCAACCCCAACTATAAATAGAGAGTGACCTTTTAAAGAAAAGGACACACAAGACAGAATATTTTTGTCTACAATAAGCAAGAGAAAGTTTTGCAGATTAAGAATCAAAAACCTTGAAGAACTTTATCCTTCAATTCTTCGCACAAATTGGAGAAGAACTCACCGTTTTATTCAGGATTAAGCTTGAAGCACTCGAGTCAACGTTTTTAAAAAGAATTCAAAAAAACAATTTTTCATTCACAAGTACTAAAGTAAGGCAGAAAAGCCTTGGATTGAAGCCTGTAAAGCTCTGAAGAATTTCCTGCCTAAGCCTCCGATCTCAAGACAATTATTCGTGATGACACCTCATTAATCTCTATCACGCTTGAAGCCTAGATATTCAAATTGAAGAGTTCGTTGTGATCAAGAACCACTAGTATCATCTATATATAGAAGAGAAGGCCCAAATCCTTCCAAACCTATGCCTATGCATGTAGTTATTCTTGAAGGGAAATTATTCAGTGTTTCTTGATTTAACCAGGATTAATTTTTTATTTCTCGGTGATATAAAGTCAAATCCGCAAACCACCAAGCTTTTCTTTTCTATTATTTGTTTGAAAAATGCTACGGAGAGTCTTGACTTTCGATAGCACTCCTCTATTTGTTTTCTTGGAACTGAAAGTAAAGGAAAAGAAAGATAAAAATAAAAATAGAAACCAAGTGCTACGCCCTCACAGAAGCTATCCCCATTCCAGAAGAGACTTAAGAAATTCAGGTGAGCCTTTAATGATAACTAGTCTTTTCATTTGGTCCGTTCCCGTCTTGACTAATTTGTACGAACCGTTATGAATTTTTCTCAAAGCACGTGCGAGAATGCTTTTTGACATAGGTGAAATCTGAAGTCTTCAATTGAGGTTCTTTGAGGATACCACTGCACAGAACCTTCCTAGACAAGTCTAACACCTTCCTCTAAATATATTTTAATCTCCACCTCACATAAACTTTTGTCAAACATTATTTTCATGTCCACGGAGTAGCCGCTTGCTGTAAAGCAGCTTTTTCACAAGTTTCTCTAACTAATCTTCGAGAGCTTTTTCAGCTGTAGCGAGCAGTTTCGGCAAAGTAGAAGGTCTCCCCAAGAACTCGTATAAATCAGACTTTAAATGCTTCGATGCAGCCATCATACGAGAAGCACTGCTCATAATGAGGTTTCTCAAGAAAGCTCGGTGGACTCGCGGATATTAGGTCTTTTCTTTATAAAAGGAAGGTATGGGAAGTTTTCCTACCTTCAAAATCGACAGCGTCGCTACAAAGCAGGGGAAGGCACGGAGCGTGTTCCTTGGTTTCTCCTCCGATGTTCATGAGATAACTCCACTTGCTGGTTTCGAGCAGTAGCAAATCGTGTTGAACGGCCACCCGCGTTGTATGTTGAGATCTTGTGCTTGAGAATGCTTAGATTTTCTATTCTTGACAAAAAGAGTTCGAGTATGAAACAACCATCTATCACAAGAAAGCTTGTCGTCAACGTCTTCTGCGTAGTATGTCTTGGCTTTTTTTATGGACTTCTTCATTTTTTTTTGGACATTTTTCAAGCACCTTGGATCTAACCTCCTTGCTGTTGCCTTCGGGCATTCGCTCAAATAGCGAATTCACGTAACTCATTTTGATGTCCTGCATATGGGATTGTGATTGAAGCAGGTCATTGTTATCGCTGTGAAGAGGCCCAATGGAGACGAGGCGAGGGGTATAGGCACTTTCTTCACCTTACGAAGCTCCTTGGGCACCCTGGAAATAAAAGACTTGGATTTGGTCTTCTCTACAGCTTCATCGATTTCATCAATGGTAATTGTATGGGACTGAGGACATTCCTCAGTCTCTTTCCTTTGGTTCGTTTCCTCTGCCGCGGGATTTTGAGCCACCGACGAAATCAGCAAACAATTGGCTTTATCTCAGGTGGTTTGTGGGGTGAGCTTGGTTTAGGATTTTTTTGAGCAAGAAATGACCCCCACCAGTATCATCCATATATAGAAGAGAAGGCCCAAATCCTTCCAAACCTTTATGCATGTAGTTATTCTTGAAGGGAAATTATTCAGTGTTTCTTGATTTAACCAGGAATAATTTTTCATTCGTCGGTGATATAAAGTCAAATCTTTGTTTGAAAAATGCTACGGAGAGTCTTGACTTTCGATAGCACTCCTCTATTTGTTTTCTTGGAACTGAAAGTAAAAGAAAAGAAAGATAAAAATAAAAATAGAAAACAAGTGCTATGCCCTCACAGAAGCCATCCCCATCCCAGAAGAGACTTAAGAAATTCAGGTGGGCCTTTAATGATAACAAGTCTTTTCATTTGGTCCGTTCCCATCTTGACTAATTTGTACGAACCGTTATGAATTTTTCTCAAAGCACGTGCGAGAATGCTTTTTGACATAGGTGAAATCTGAAGTCTTCATCAATTGAGGTTTTTGAGGATACCACTGCACAGAACCTTCCTAGACAAGTCTAACACCTTCCTCTAAATATATTTTAATCTCCACCTCACATAAACTTTTGTCAAACATTATTTTCAGGCCTCTATAATTCTTTTATAAATCAGTTTAAATGCTTATGCAGCCATCAAATTTCTCATAATACTCGCGGATTTAGGTTTCTCCTTTATAAATTAGACCTTCAAATCATTTTGGTTCATGACTCACTTGTGCATTTACATTATGTTGTGTTTGAAATTTAGATTTATCATGAAAAAAAAGTAAAAAAAAGAAAAATTTAAAAGAAAAGAGAACTTTTAGTCTCTTTTTCTCATTTTTTTTATTTTTTATTTTTTATTACCAAAATTTTTATTTATTTGGTTTTGTCTGCACCAGGGGACAGCCATTCAATTAGTCTAGGGGCTACTTGACCATTTGTGTCAGGGATAAACAAAGCCTCATTTATCTCATATGCATACTAATGGACCTGAATTATACTTAATTACTTTGTGTCTCGCTAGCCTTGTATTCAAAGACTTCCTTATTTCTGTTTTTCATATTTGCCAAACGATGATTGCAATAAAGAGTGCTATTCGTCAAAATTCTTTGTTTTGTCTTCATCTTTAAAGTTTTGAGGAGTCCAATCTACAATCGGTATTTCCCTTTTCCTCAAGTAGCAATGGTCATTCATAAAAGAGAAACAAATGCCTATATTACTATTACTCTTTGGGCACGAAGTCATTTGTATCCAGGCCAACATTTAATTTTATCATGCATAACCTTTCAAATGAAAGCTTAAGTTTCTAATAATTTTGATTCTCAATATCCAGTTTCAATTAAATTGCTCATTTGTGTGACCAACTAACATCGATGATTAGCTAAAGCTATTCAAGACTTACCATTAGAAGCTCCAGATCTTTTGGTAAAAGCTCGTTATGTGAACCCTATTTGGCTTCAATTCTTTTTTCATTTAAAATACTCAAGTTGTAATTGCTTACATTATATATATATATATATATTAAGTGGTGTGAACCTATATTTATTTATTTGTGCACATGTT
>CM065377.1:68564182-68639182 GCA_033060915.1 Euryodendron excelsum | reverse complement strand
TTCAATCCTTCAATATGAAATCAACTCCATTTTGATTACATGTAGAGCCCTTCAATCACCATGACTTCGTCCATTTATCCAAGTTTTCTTCAAAATCTTCTAGAGAGCTTCCAAGACTTAAGATCTTCATATTTCAACTGTTCTTTGAGAACTCTTCAACATATATGGCTTTTTCTTTTTATTCAAGGTTTTAAGCATTTTCAATTTTTTTCCTTGACATCCATCGTCTTTGAAATTTCTTCATTCTTTATAAGATCACCAATTATGAATATGTCATTCCTTCATGCTTATCAATCTTCTATCCAAGATTTTCATCATCTTGAAATTCCTTCATTCTTTATAAGATCAACTTTGTTGAATGTGTCATCTCATTATACATATCAATCTTCATTCTAATATTTGCATCACACGTTCTCCATTGTGACAAGCTTCAAGTCATGATAGAAATCTAATAATTAATCTGCATATTTAAGTAGAATTATTAGATCATTAAACCAAGTTTTGTTATCATCAAAATCAAGGCATTGAGTCAACAGATTTCTTGGTTGATCAACCCATACCTGCTGATTGGGAATTATCTAAAGAATTACCAAATGAGGACGTCCTCTTTATTGAAGTGTGACTACCGTGGAAGATGTACTTTGATGGTGCTGCTCATCACGAGGGTGCTGGGGCTGGTATAGTATTTCTCACTCTAGAGGGAGACGTGCTACCTTATGCCTTCACTCTAACACAAGTATACTCAAATAATAAAGCTGAATATCAAGCTCTCATACTCGGGCTAGAAATAGCTGTTGACATGAAGCAGCTACGACTTGAGGTGTATGGGGATTCCAAGTTGATAATTAATCAACTTATTAACATTTATGAAGTGAAAAAGCCTGAACTTATGCCTTACTACAATTATGCCACCTGAATGATTGGATGGCTCGATGATGTCACTTTAGAGCATGTGCCAAGAAGGGAGAATAGACAGCCAGATGCATTGGTAAAGCTTGCATCTTCTCTTGCACAACCCGACGTAGAGGCCTGAATTCCAATATATCAAAGATGGGAAATTCCTCCACACTTTAATGGTGAGTATAATGACGAAAAGGAGGCTAATGCTATTTCGGTGTTTGAAGTTGAGAAAGAAGATTGGCGGCAATCGTTCATCAATTATCTACAACATGGGAAGTTGCCCGAGAATCCACATAGAAGAACTGACATAAGGCGGCGTGCTCCACGTTTTATTTATTACAATGGTACACTTTATCGCCGTTCTTTTGAGGGATTGCTCCTTCGTTGCCTTGGAGAAGATGATGCAATGCAAGCCTTAGAAGAAGGTCACTTTGGTATATGTGGTGCTCACTAGTCGGGCCCTAAGCTGTACTTTCGAATCAAGAGAATGGGCTATTACTGGCCAACCATGGTAAAGGACTGTCTAGAGTTTGCCAGAAGATGTCAAGTATGTCAGTTTCATGCAAATTTCATACATCAGCCGCCAGAACCGCTCCATCCAACTGTTGCCTCTTGGCCATTTGATGTATTGACTCGCTCCGAAAACTACAAAATGGAGTTAGTACCCCGCAAGAGTACGGGGGTCGCGATGAAGTATAAACCGGTAATCCGGTATCGTTCTCTCCCAAGGGACCTAGCCAAATATAGGCTCTAGCACTCAACTCACACTAATCTAGCCTAGGATCGAATTGCAATTATGTGAGGAATTGGATCTAAAATAAAAGGAAAAATAAAATGACCGAAAATCTTTAGGTTTTTTATGGGGTTTTGATTTACTAAACTAGTGCAATGAAAATTAATGCAATTAACTAGGCAATTGATTTAAATGTAAAGCAATTAAAATGGAAAGCTTGGATATGATTGATTCAATCCACCAATTCACAACAAGAATTTCAATAGAGGATTTTTATAACTCAAATCAAGAATCGCACCGTGAATTTTTGATTCGGAATATTTTGACCATAAAACCTTGAGTTCATATTTAGTTGAGTGTATACATTGTGATAATTAATAGAACCATAGAAACAAACCTAGAAATGTGCAAGATTTATACCAATTGTTGAATTGTGCATAAATATTACCAAATGAGTTATGAATCTAAGTTTTCAAATAAATCCAACACTCAACTGAATAGAACAATTGAAATCTAGGAATAAAACTTTGAAGTTCATAAATCCCCATTAAAATACTTGAAGATCCTTGGTGGATTTTCACAATCACACCCAAGAGATGTTTAGCTACTAAAATCCATAATAAAGAGCATAAATGAAGGTAAATCTAACATTAAACTAAGTAAAACTAGTGTTTGGTTGCTAAGAAAGTGAGAGAAAATGGCAAGAAAGTGAAGGAAAATAAATTACAATGTAATAAAGTTACAATTTCTACTCCTACATTAACATTACAAACATAAATCTAAGCTAAAATACACAAAAACATAAAAACCAACCTTGGAGGAGCTTCTCACACCACCTCCTTGGCTGCTAAAAACCTAAAAAAATCTTCCTCTCCTCCATTTTTTTGGACAACAAAGCTTTTAAGCTCCAGATCTATATCGACCGATCGATCGGCACTGTTCACCGATCGATCGGCTGATCGAACGGCAATTGGAGCGTTCGATCGGTAAAAAAACTGTTTTTACTGTTCACGGGCACTGTTCACCGATCGATCGGGGTTACTGTTCACCGATCGATCGGCCGATTGATCGGTCACTGTTCACCGATCGATCGGGTTATTGTTCACCCGATCGATCGGCCGATCGATCGGTAAATCACCCTCTCTGAAGTTTGCCAAGCCAATCGATCGGTTACTATTCATTCCTCCACCTTGAAGCTTGATTTTGACCACTTTAGAGGCCGATTCAGCCGATGCACATTAGAGGACAAATTGTAGCTCTTGAAGTCTTCTTTCCAATGGCACAAAAATCAGCTCAATCGGACATTGGAGTAAAAAGATATGGCCCAAATACCGAGACAAGTCTGAATTTTCATGAACAAATTATTCACCTTGAACTCGCTTTGATTATTCTTGCTTTCTTTTTGCCTTTATTAGTTTATATAACCTACAAAGCACACACAAAACATAATCAAATAAATATCTAACTAAAATAAGGAAATTAACACTAATATAAATCTAACAAAATGCGGATTAAGAGCCTATGATTACACTTTTAGGGTGTAATCATGTATGGGGGCTAGATGTAGTAGGGCCTTTGCCTAAATCTTATGCGGGTCATCTTTATATTCTAGCTGCAACTGATTACTTCTCCAAATGGGCTAAAGTTGTGCAACTAAGGGAGGTGAAGAAAGAAACCTTCGTGGAGTTTATTCATACAAACATCATCTTTAGATACGGTGTGCTGCGCTACATCATCACAGACAATGGAAAGCCGTTTTCTAATAGTCTGATGAATAAACTTTGTGAGAAGTTTGGCTTTAAGCAACATAATTCTTCTATGTATAATGCACCAGCAAATGGTCTTGCCGAAGCATTCAACAAAATCTTGAAAAATCTACTAAAGAAAGTGGTAGCCAAGTCGAAAAGAGATTAGCATGAGAGAATCGGAGAAGCTCTTTAGGCGTACTGAACAACTCATCGAATATCTACCCAAGCTACTCCTTATTCACTGGTTTATGGAGTGGAAACTGTTTTGCCTCTTGAGCACCAAATTTCCTCACTATGAATTGCCATTCAAGAAGGTCTCACTAAAGAAGATAATGCTTGTCTGCATCTTGAAGAACTGGAAGCCCTTGATGAAAATAGACTTGAAGCACAGCAACGGCTGGAATGCTATTAAGCTCGCCTTTCTAGAGCCTTCAATAAAAGAGTTCGCCCCCATTCTTTTAAAAAGCGAGACTTGGTGCTTGTTGTGAGAAGACCTCTCATAACCACGCTGACACGCCTCCAGATGTGCTTCACAACCGGAGTCACTCTGCAAGAATATGGAGGTCGCGAATATAGTAAAAATCGGAGAATCAGGTATCGTTCTCTCCCAAGGGAATTCTGCAAATATAGCAACAAAGCTCAACTAGCACGGACACTTATCTTGATGGATTGCAAATGAAAATTCTTTTCTTTTCCTAACATAAAAGAGACCGAAAATATATTGGTTTTGAGATGATAGTGTTCAATGCTTAATGCAATAACTTAATAACTGATGAAGGTAATAAAATCTAGTTTTATGTAATTAGGAAACAGCTTGGACATGGTTGTTTCAATCCATCAATTCACAACAAGGGTTTCAAATGAGAAGTTTACAACTTAAATCAAGAATTGCACCTTGGATTCTTGATTCGGAAAATGTCGACTATAAAAATATGGGTTTATGTTTGATTGAGCATAAAGATGAAATCTATGACTAGCACCGTAGAATCAAACCTTAGACATGTGCAATACCTATACCAAATATTGATTTGTGCATAAATATTGCCAAGGGGTTATGAATCTAAGTTTTTCTAATGAATCTCATGCTAAATCAAATGAAACCATGGAATTCCAAGGATATGGCTTTAAAGTTCATACATCTCATTTTTAACCCTTTGAAGATCCTTAGTGGATCTTCACAACCACATCCAAGGAATGTTTAGCTACTAGAATCCATGTCAAAGAGCATAAATGAAGACAAATCTACCATTAAACTATGTAGAACTAGTGTTTGGTTGCTAAGAAAGTGAGAGAAAATGGCTAAAAAGAGTAGAGAAATATTCATTTCATATATCAAACATTCATTTACAATGTTCCAAAAGCAATAAATGACAACATTACAAGGCATTAAAGTAAATCAAACTACAAACCTTACAAAATATCAAAAGTTCTCCTTTGGAAGCTACTCCTACTGTCTAGATCTGCAGATTTTCGACCTCTCCCACTTTGTCTTGTATATACAGCTTTTATACTTTGCAGAAAAACAAACTCTGTACAGACCGATCGATTGGTGGTGGTGTCCGATCGAACGGCTGATCTAACAGTGAATGGCTATCGATCGCCCCATCAAACGCAAAATCGACCTCTCTGAAGTTTGCATTTGTGTGGTCTGTTGAAGGAGTTCAAACGTCACCGATCGAACGGCCGATCAATCGGAAAAGCTCCCTCTCTGAAGTTTGCTGCAGAGGGTCGAACAGAGATCTCAGATTGATCGGTGAGTCTGGCGATCGATCGGTCATCCTCATATTTGCCCGTTTGCCTTGGTTTAAGCTCCAATTCCTGTAAAAAGTGCACAAAAAGGGTTTTAATGCATTTTATGAGTTAAAATACTAAATTAACACTGAAATTTAACTAATCAACCACCAATTTAGGCCTAGAGATTACTATTTCTGAGAGTAATCAACACCCCCCAACTAAGCCTTTGATAGTCCCTATCAAAGTACGAGAGGAAAAACAAAAATATACACATATATTAACCTTATTCAAGTCAATTCTCCATCGACCTAGGTTGTGAACCATCGCAAGGCAAAGGTATAAAGCATGGAAGAAATAAAATACATTGATGCGTACTACCAATGACATATGACCCTAATGGCTCGTAACTTGTACAATTACGTCCTTGATGTTTCAATCCAAGTCTCATAAGGCATACACTCAACTTTGAACATGAACACTCATGGTCCCTCAATGGAAAGCTCTTTTAATGAGTAAACGTATAAATCATGCAAGTATAGCAATTTCGAAACCAAAAACGAATAAATTGTAAGTGTATCGACTTGGCATAGCTTCATGAAGGAATATTCACAGCTTAAACATAATCTAAAAAATTGACATTAATGCTTTATACACAATTGAGTTAAAGATTCATGTATCTTCGGATATCGAGGCCATAAGGGTGACGAATGAAAGGAAAGCCATGTAAGAGGATAAAAACTGGTAATATGTTTTAACATATGCATGCACATTACACATGATGATCAATGATATTCATTTCTGCACTTTCAATCTCTTAAATCACTTTTGAAATTTCTCATCTTCCTTCACCTCACTTCTTTTGTATTTGAATTTTTTTTTTTTGGATACACCTTTTCATCCCTTTCTCTCTCTCTCTCTCTCTCTCTATATATTATATATATATATATATTTTTTTTCTTTGCTCTCCAACTCCATACACTTCCAACTTTACAAATATAAAAGTAATGCATCTATTGGCATTGATAACTTTTAAACTTATGCACATGCACATGAACATTAAGAAGAAGAAAAATACACATGAAATGACTCAATGGAATGAAATGGCCATGCGTTTAGAATCCGAAGAATACAACAAATCAAAACTTCAAAAGTGTATAAGGGGTCAATAAATCTATCTAACACTCGAACACGTAAACTAAAATAAAATATAATGAAGCTATTCAATGAATGAGAATCAACAAAAAATAATCTTGAATAAATGTGATTCACTCTTCAAAGGTGATAAATAGCCTCTATAGCTCACACGGTAAAAATCTCCACCTTATAAGGACATGCATGCATAAGAATGAAACACAAGGCATCACATAACATGTTAGTGCGCAACAATGTGAATTGTCTCTTATAATGATTTTATGCTAAAAACTTGCAATGTGTCATAATCTCTAAGGTGGGTTGATCATCAACTCAAATTTAATAAAAAACATGGTATGGTACTTGTCTGAAACAAGCTCGATACCTCCATCCCAAAAATCCAAAAAGAAATTATATCAACAATTAAGGACATAACTAAGGTGTCGAGTTATAGACAAGAGCGATACTAATACCATACAATACCCATTACCTCGGTCTAAACAATACATGTGATATACATATCAATCAAAAAGTATACCTGTAACTGAAATGCCAAAATATACCCGAGATAGACAAAAGAATACCAAAAATGTATACAAAAAGGGGTATGCCATAATAAGAAAGATCACTATACAAACAGCTTAAAAATAAATACATCCACTATAATAAAAAATATTTAGATACATCATATGAAATGAAATGCTATGAAGTGCACAATGCATCTAATCTAACTGGAGATCAGAAAAGAAGTCCCTATCATCATCCGGAGGAGGCTATCCAAGGTGCTAAATAATCTCCTGGAGTTGAGTGGACTGTGTCTACTACTGCTGCTGAATGTTAGTCAGCTGACCCTTAAGTGTAGCAATGGCAGTGTCCTAGATATCTAATCTGGCCATAATGTCGGCCTACCACTGTTGGCGCTCTGTCTGCTGAGTGGTCAGCTGCTCCTGGATGGCTGCCAAAGTCTGAAGTAACGTCCCCTAAGTTGCACCTTCTAATCCTGAGCCTGAGCCTGGAGCTGCGCTAGCTGCTCTGTCTGATCCTGCCACTGCTCCCCTGACTGGGTATCAACCTGTGTCTGAGAAGGCGGCTACTGAGATGATGAGTAAGTTGAACTAGCTGACCCCCCCTTCTTCGACAACTGCTCTGCCGCCTTCTTCTCTGTCTTCCATTCTATGTCAATCGAGGAGGATATCATGACAACATCTGCAATGCTAACCCCAGCCACCCTAATCCTCGTTGTTAGAAAGCAACCAAAGGGGATGCTAGAGTGGGGAGTAGCAACCTGGGTCCCGGCCCACAGTGCTATATACATGAAGTGGGGCAAATCAATAGTCCTGCCCGTGCCAATAGCCCACATCAACTGCCCCGCATCCTACTACACTCCACCGTCCTCCCCAGTGGAATCGAATAGCATGTCCAAAGGAACAGCGGGTGGTATCTGGGGGCAAGCTGCTTAATCCTAATCTAGAAAGCGGTCCAGGACTCTCCCGGTGCTAGAATCTCGGTGCACATCTCCTCATGAGATGGTGGGTGCTCCCCATCATAAGAGAACTGAGGGTTAGCAACCCTCGGTAAACCAAATTGCTCGGCAAAGGAATCTGGGGTGATAACAACATCCCTACCTCGAACCCAAGAATGAATAATATGCCTGTCGCCACCAACGGGATCCGATGAAATGTTGGCCACGAACTTTGCCACGAGGGTGGCTGAGTACTGGCCTCTGAAGGAAGCTAACCCTAACCACTGGCGATCGGTCAATGGCTTGAGCCAACCATATGGCTCACCATCGAACTGACTCACGGTCTAACGCCTCTCCACTACCACCTTACGGATGCTCCACACCCGTCCAAACTCTCGCTCCTGATCTCTTCCCCGGAAACGAGTAGTATCATACTCTCCCTCTCTCTGCCTCCTAGCATGCTCTCGTTGGAGTTGCTGAAAATGAGCCAGAGTCTGAGAAGCCCCCGTCCCAACTGTACCCTCAGTACTCCTAGTCTCGACCATAGCCCTTTAACTAAGCTAAGTACAACTGGAAATGAAAAGAATGGACAAAGATCGGTGGAAGGAATACCTCTCGAAGCGCAGAAAACCGTGAAAAGGCGAGACAAAGTCCACCAAAGTGAGCTGGTAGGGCCTCGCTGCTCCGATATATAAATAGACTCTCAAAACTCTCAAATACTCGTGAGCGAATGAGAATGAACAGTGAAACTGTGGGTTTATATAGGCAGCTTTGTCTCCAATCGATCGACTATTAAATCGATTGATTGCCTCGCGGATCGATCGAAATGGAGCGCCAGCAATCGAACGGCCGATCGATCGATACCGCTTCCTTTCGATTAGTGCAGTAATAAATGCCATGCCCGATCGATCGCTAGCTTCACTGTTCGATCGGTTGATTGATTGCAAAATAAATGATCGATCAGTTTGATGCACCGATCGATCGCAAAAACAGCCTCTCTGAAGTTCTGCAGAAATTCTTAGGATTTTCTACAGCAACATACAAATGGTGCCCCCCCCCCCCCCCCCCCCCCCCCCCACCCAACTGGAATCATGCTATGACCTCAAGGCATGAGGAAAATGGACGAGAAAAAGAAGAACGGGGTGGGCGGGACTCTCGGGAATATGAATGTACACAACTAACTACCAAAAAGATAAGAGAAAGAAACCTATAAAAATGAAAACAAAAGAACTACTCCTAAACTATAAAACACGACAAGCTAATGTCACTCAAAGGACGGTGGATCAATGAGATCCACACAATCCAACTCCCCTTGGAACGACTCAAAATACGACTTTAGCCGCTGACCATTCACCTTAAATGCCGAGCCGTTCGTGAGATTTTGCACCTCAATGGCTCTATGGGGAAAAACTTCTTTCATAAGGTATAGCCCGGCCCACTTACTCCACAATTTGCCCAGAAATAGATGCAAGCGTGAATCATACAATAACACTTTCTGGCCAACTTTGAAAGTTTTTCGAATGATATGTTGGTCATGAAAGTGTTTCATCCGGGCCTTAGTAATTTTTTCATTTTCAAAGGCATCATTACTGAGTTCATCTAACTTATTGAGTTGGAGTTTGCGGTGGGTACCCGCAACATCAATATCCTCATTACATTGACGAATAGCCCAATGTGCTTTATACTCAATTTTGACGGGAAGGTGACAGGCCTTCCTGTACACAAGTCTATAGGGTGATGCACCAAGAATGGTTTTATAACCCGTGTGGTATGCCCACAACCCATCGGTCAGTCTAAGTTTCCTATTTGGATTGACGGTTTTCTCAAGAATCCGCTTGATTTCCCGATTGGCCAACTCTACTTGCCCTTGCATTTGAGGATGGTATGGTAATCCAACCTTATGGACCACTCCATACTTACGCATTAAAGACACAAAGGGCTTGTTACAAAAATGAGAACCGCCATCACGTATCATGGCTCGAGGCATGCCATACCTATAAAAAATGTTCTCTTTCAAAAATCGTAAGACCACTTGGTGGTCATTGCTTTGGGTGGCAATTGCTTCAACCCACTTTGAGACATAATCTACCGCCACAAGAATGAAAAGGTACCCACACGAGTTAGAAAACGGTCCCATGAAATCAATCTCCTAACAATCAAATATTTCCAAAATAGTGATGGGGTGAAGAGGCATCATGTGCTTATTTGAAAGTGTTCCTAACCGTTGGCACCTATCGCAAGCAAGACAAAAGGTATGTACATCCTTAAACATGGTGGGCCAATAAAGCCCACATTGCAAAATTTTGGCCGTGGTTTTCTTGGAGGAGAAGTGTCCTCCACAAGCATGAGAGTGACAAAACTCTATTACTTGTTAAAATTCATGATTTGGGACACACCGACGAATGATTTGGTTTGGACAATACTTAAACAAGTGAGGATGATCTCACAAAAAATAGCGCACATTCCGAAAGAATTTACGCTTGTCAATGAATGACCAAGTGGAAGGAACCTCACCGGTGACAAGGTAGTTTGCAATGTCCGCAAATCAAGGGGTGGAAACTTGCTCAACGACACTCACATGCATGAGATGCTCATCCGGGAAGTGCTCCTTAATAGGGGTTGGGTCCATGGCTTGCCCATTTAAGGGAAGCCGAGACAAGTGGTCCGCAACCACATTTTCAACCCCTTTTTTTATCACACATTTCAATATAGAATTGTTGGAGTAAACGTATCCATCAAATGAGGCGCGGTTTTGCATCGGGTTTTGTGAGGAGATACTTTAGGGCTGCATGGTCGGTGTAGATGATGACCAATGACCCAATCAAGTAAGACCTAAATTTGTCTAGTGCAAAAACCACCGCAAGGAGTTCCTTCTCGGTTGTGGTATAGTTGATTTGAGCTTCATTGAGAGTTCTGGAGGTATAATAAATGACATATGGCTTCTTATCAACTCTTTGTTCTAGGACAGCCCCCACGACATAGTCGCTAGCATCACACATTAGCTCAAATGGGAGACACTAATTGGGCACTCGAATGATTTGGGTTGTGGTCAAAAGTCCCTTTAACTTGTCAAAAGCTTGTTGACAAGAAGATGTCCCCTCAAAGGGAACATCTTGGGACAAAAGATGACAATGGGCCTAGAGATTGCACTAAAACCCTCAATGAAACGCCGATAGAAACCGGCATGCCCAAAAAATGATCTAACCTCCTTCACACACGTCGGGGCGGACAATTTTTGAATGAGTTCAAATTTTGCTTTATCTACTTCAAGCCCTTCGGCCGACACAATATGGCTCAAAACTATACCACTAGTAACCATAAAATGACATTTCTCCCAATTGAGCACAAGGTTACTCTTCTCACATCTCTTCAAAACTTTTCCTAGATTACCATAACAACCTTCATAAGTATCCCCATAGATGGAAAAATCATTCACGAAGACTTCGACAATTTGCTCAACCGTGTCGCTAAATATGCTTATCATGCAGCTTTGAAATGTCGTTGGTGCATTACATAGCCCGAAAGGCATATGTTTATAGGCATATGTGCCAAAGGGACAAGTGAATGTTGTCTTGGCTTAATCTTCAAGGGCTACATCAATTTGATTGTATCCCGAATATCCATCTAAAAAACAATAGAAAGTCTTCCCTTTCTATGACTTGATCAAGGAAAGGTAAAGGGAAATGGTCCTTTCGGGTCACATTTGCCACCCAGTTTGCACACGGGTTGGCACTAACTCATTGTTGTCATTCCTTATCACCGTGACACCCGATTTCTTAGGCGCCACTTGGGTTGGACTAACCCATTTCGAATCGAAGATGGGATAAATGATACCCGCATCTAGCAATTTTAAAACCTCACCTTTAACCACTTTCTTCATATTGGGATTCAATCGCCTTTGCATTTGACGAATGGATTGAGCCTCCTCTTCTAAGAAAATGCGGTAAGTGCACACGAGAGGACTAATCCCATGAAGATCGGCGATGGTCTATCTTAGGGCTTTTCTATGTTTCCTAAGCAATGTTATCAACCCTTCCTCTTGGCTCCCAGACAAGCTAGAGGAAATGACAACCGGGTATAACTCCCCATCCCCTAAAAATGCATACTTTAAATTGGAAGGCAAAGGCTTCCTCTCGGGAATGGGAGGCTTCTCCTCCAAGGAATTGGTTTCTCGGCACTAGGGTGGAGGGGTTCAAAAGAAGGGGTCCATTGACCCACATGTAAACACTCCTCTTTCTCATCCTTTAAATGAGAAAATTCACTCAACGCCATGCCCTCACTATCAAGTGAAGCATGCGGTTCACCTCTCACTAATGCTCTCTCCAAGGGGTCCTAAAAAATCTCCCGCTCAAAGTGTTCTTGAACTATGCTCTCTCTGATGTCTACCTCACGGATATCCTCACATTCCCCCTTTTGTTTGGCAACTGAAAAGATGTTAAGCTCGAAGGTGGTGTTGCCAAAAGACAATTTCACTAACCCATTCCTACAATGAATGATGGCATTGGAAGTAGCTAGGAAAGGGCGTCCTAAAATCACAGGAATTTGGTTGTGAGCTATACAACTCTCAACAGGTTGGGTGTCTAGGACAATGAAATTGACCGGGAAGCAAAAGTTATCAATTTGGATGAGAACATCCTCAATGATACCTCTTGGAACCTTTATAGAACGATTTGCCAATTGCAAAGTAACCCAAGTAGGGCTCAACTCTCCTAGGCCAAGTTCCTTATACACTAAAGAGGGTAAAAGCTTGACACTAGACCCTAAGTCTAACTAGGCACGATCAATCTTGGTATTCCCAATGGTACAAGAAATGGTAGGACATTCGGGGTCCTTGAATTTCGGCACAGTTTTGCATTGCAAAATCACACTTTGATTTTAATTCATCATGGCGGTTTTCTTGACATGCAACCTTCGCTTAAAAGTGCATAAGTCCTTTAAGAACTTAGCATAAGAAGGTATTTGCTTGATTGCGTCAATGATAGGGATGTTGACCTTTACTTGTTTGAACACTTCATAAATTTCCGTATTTAGAAGTTTATTATTTGGTTTGGTCAACCTTTGCGGGAAGAGAGCATGTTTTACTATATCCCTTCTCTTATCCTTCTCACTTTCACTCAAAATCTCGATGGGGTTGGCTAAGTTTTCCCCCCCTTCTCTCGGCTATTTTTCCTCTTTCTCTTTTTCTTCTTGGCCAACATTCTTCCTAGAAGTCTCATCCTGAGGTGGGATAGTTTTGTCAATGGTCTTGCCACTTCTAAGGGTGGTTATGGCTTGCACTTGGTCATGACTCGGACTAGGGTCACTCTTACCCTCCGTTATGTGCACTTGCCTAACCGTCGTGTTAGGTAAAGGTTGAGTCGGGAATCTTCCCTGGACATTTTGGGTCAAAGTTTGTGTCAATGTAGACATTTGCTTTTGGATGTCCTTAAGTAACCTAAAGTGTTGGTCTAGCACCTTCTCTTGTTTATCAACCCTTGAACTAACCCCCCTCATGTTATTGGCAAGTTGGTAAACATTGTCCTCTATAGGCTTCCTATGAAGGGGTTGATATGGCCTTGGTTGATTTTGGAATTGGGTCACGAGTGCTTGTTGGTAAGGTGGAGGTGGATGTTGTGGTTGGAGTGTTTGTGGGGTTGGAGGAGGCGCTTGGTATGATTGAGGGTTTTGATACCCTCCTTGGTAGTTGTGGGAGTTTGAAGTCCCTTCATTGTTCCTCCACCCAAAGTTGGGATGATCTCTCCATCCCGGGTTGTATGTGTTTGAATAAGGGTTGCCCCCTCCTCTTGAATATTGGCCAATTACGTTAACTTGGCCATGCAAAGCCTCTTTCACACCCAGAATGATTGGGCATGAAGAGGTGGTATGATATGAGGTTTCATACACAAGACAACATACTTCTCTCATCTCCTCACTCTCTACCGATTGAACTTTTTTCACCTCAAGAGCCTCTAATTTTCTTGCCAAGGTAGCCACCCTAGCATTGACATCATCAACTTTCTTGAGTTGATATCTTCCCACCCCTTGTTGGATTGAGGGACCCTCGGGATTTTGGGTCCCGGGAAGTGCCCAATCTCTAGCCTTGTTTGCCAAGTTATCAAAATAGTCGTATGCCTCATGGGGTTGTTTATAAAAAAACGTCTCCGCACACATAGACTCGACAAATTGCTTGAGTTGGGGTGTCAAAAAAGAATAAAATGTGTTGATGACGTGCCAATCGGCAAAACCGTGATGAGGGCAATAATTTAAGAGGTCTTTGAACCTCTCCCAACATTGAAAGAAAGTTTCCCCCAACAAAGGAAAAAACTGAGAAATTTGCCTTAGTATGGTCTCTGTTCGATTTTTGGGAAAAAATTTGCTCAAAAATTCTCCTTGGAGAGTAGCCCAAGAGTGGATGGACATGGGTCGCAAGGAATTAAACCAAAGCCTAGCTTTATCCTTCAAACAAAATGGGAAGAGTTTCAACAAAAATACTTCCCTTGGACATGAGTTGTCCATTGCAATTGAACAAGCATCCTCAAATTCCTTAAGAAAAATGTAGGGTTGTTCCGAATCCATCCCGTGGAATTGAGGCAACATTTGCATCATTCCTGACCTAATATTTAGAGTGTTGTGATGGGGCGGGAAAACAATGAACGATGTTGGTACTTGCCTTGGTGGGTTTAGGTAGTCCCGTAGAGTTCATATAGGGGTGGCCGCCACGTCGCCATGATGGCTCCCTCTCTCAAACTCCTCATGACCTTTCGGGTTGAGTTGGACATTTGAATGCAAGGGTTGAATATTAGGTAAGCTGGGTTCATTTGGATTTGCCATTGATTTGCCATTGGAATGAAACCTAGGTCGACCACTAATGGTAAGCTAGGTGTTGGTGAAGATGTGCTTGTGCTCTCAATACTCTCAATCCTCACAAGGCGATGATGTTCGTCCCTCGTGAAATATGACATGCAAGAATGAATGCACACATAAGGTTGGACCGTTTGGGTCGTTCAACACATCATACACAATTCCCTAGGCCGGACAACGACTTTTTTCAATTCTAGGCCAGACAACGGTTTTTTCTCAATTCAATCCTGTACCTCCAATCTCCACGTACAATAAGCATACGACCAATTTGAAACTTGAACACACTAGCCTAGCTCCACTAAATACTCCTGAAGAGGGAAAATTTCCTAACAAAAATGTAATGCAATTATACTATATCAAACAAAAGACACTAAAGAAAAGAAAAAATGAAAAAATAATCCTAAAAGATAAAACACCCTTAAGGGAAATGAGAGTGTAACGGGGCCTGTAGCCCGTAGATGCTTCCCTCGGGGGTGGTGATGAAATCCACCATTTTTGTGTGTGTGTGTGTGTGTGTGTGTGTTTTTTTTTTTTTTCTTTTGCTTGTTCTTCTTTTTTTTTTTTTCAATTTTCTTCCGCAATCCTTAGCTTTCGTCCGGTGTAGCTTTTGCCTATGAATTCCCCGGTAATGGTGCCAAAACTTGACACGTTTCCAGATGTGCTTCACAACCGGAGTCACTCCGCAAGAATACGGAGGTTGTGAATGTAGTAAAAACCGAAGAATCCGGTGTCGTTCTCTCCCAAGGAAATTCTGCAAATATAGCAACAAAGCTCAACTAGCACGGGCACTTATCTTGATGGATTGCAAATGAAAATTCTTTTCTTTTCCTAACATAAAAGAGATCGAAAATATGTTGGTTTTGAGATGATAGTGGTTCAATGCTTAATGCAATAACTTAATAACTAATGAAGGCAATAAAATCTAGTTTTATGTAATTAGGAAATAGCTTGGACATGGTTGTTTCAATCCACCAATTCACAACAAGGGTTTCAAATGAGAAGTTTACAACTTAAATCAAGAATTGCATCTTGGATTCTTGATTCGGAAAATGTCGACTATAGAAATATGGGTTTATGTTTGCTTGAGCATAAAGATGAAATCTATGACTAGCACCCTAGAATCAAACTTTAGACATGTGCAATACCTATACCAAATATTGATTTGTGCATAAATATTGCCAAGGGGTTATGAACCTAAGTTTTTCTAATGAATCTCATGCTAAATCAAATGAAACCGTGGAATTCTAAGGATATGGCTTTAAAGTTCATACATTTCATTTTTAACCCTTTGAAGATCCTTAGTGGATCTTCACAACCACATCCAATGGATGTTTAGCTATTAGAATCCATGTCAAAGAGCATAAATGAAGACAAATTTACCATTAAACTATGTAGAACTGGTGTTTGGTTGGTAAGAAAGTGAGAGAAAATGGCTAAAAAGAGTAGAGAAATATTCACTTCATATATCAAACATTCATTTACAATAATCCAAAAGTAATAAATGACAACATTACAAAGCATTAAAGTAAATCAAACTACAAACCTTACAAAATATCAAAAGTTCTCCTTTGGAAGCTACTCCTACTGTCCAGATCTGCAGATTTTCGACCTCTCCCACTTTGTCCTGTATATACAGCTTTTATACTCTGCAGAAAAACAAACTCTGTACAGATCGATCGATCGGTGGTGGCATCCGATCGAACGGCCGATCGAACGGTGAATGGCGATCGATCACCCGATCGAATACAAAATCGACCTCTCTGAAGTTTGCATTTGTGTGGTCTGTTGAGGGAGTTCAAATGTCACCGATCGAACAACCGATCAATCGGAAAAGCTCGCTCTCTGAAGTTTGCTGCAGAGGGTCGAACAGAGATCTCAGATCGATCGGCCGATTGAACGTTTCGTGGACCGTTCGATCGGGTGATCGATCGGTCATCCTCGTATTTGCTCGTTTGCCTTGGTTTAAGCTCCAATTCCTGTAAAAAGTGCACAAAAAGGGTTTTAATGCATTTTAGGAGTTAAAATACTAAATTAACACTGAAATTCAACTAATCAACCACCAATTTAGGCCTAGAGATTACTATTTCTGAGAGTAATCACACGTATCGGACGGAAAGTAAATTCACTTCCAAGTGGGATGGCCCATACGTGATACAAGAGGTTTATTCCAATGGTGCTTACAAACTTGTTGCTGAAGATTGCTTAAGAATTGGCCCTATCAATGGCAAGTTTTTGAAGTGATTCTATCCCTGAAACTCAAGAGATGCTCCTGGCCCGCATGAGCTTAAACTGTGAATGGCAACCAAAAAAAAAAAAAGGTTTTCTTCAAAATTGAACTATGTTTGGCTTGATCCCCTTTTGGGTATGTAGACAACTTAAAATTTTATTTTAAGTTCAGTCATCTTTTAAAAAAAAAAAAAAATTATTCAAACTTGAACTACGTTCGACTTGATCCCCTTTGGGGTACACAGGCATCTTGGAATTCTATTTCAAGTTCAGTCCTTTAAATAAAGTTTTTTTTTTTAAAGTTAAACTATCTTAGTTTAAAACTGAAGAGCAATCTAATTTCATTTCAATCAAGAAAAAGAAAAACTGTTTCTATATAGACTTCTTTCTAAAACAAAATAAATGAAGAGAGAAAAAAAAAACAACTAAGGAAAGAGTTTGAAATCTGTCAACTCTTTTCGACTTGTTTCAAGTAATTCCTCCATCTTCGCCAAGTATTGGGTGTCTTCATCACTTTGCACTTGTGCATCCTCAATGGTGGAAACTTCTTCTTTGAGACTCAAGACGTTAGCTTGCAGTTTTAGTAACTTTTCTTCTCGATCAAGCAGTTAGGACTTCGTCTCTTCTCTTTGGATGCATAGGCCCTCCAACTTTTTCTTCAATTGGACTTCTTCGGAGTCGATGTTGGCAACTGTCGCTTGAAGGGCTTGTATGTCTTTAATCATTTCACCTTCTTCAACTTCAGCATAAAAAACGGAATGCTTGGCCTTTTTCAATGACTCTATTTTCATTTCTTTCGACATTTTCTCCATAAAAGAAGAGCGAGCAGAATTATAGTGTTCGATGTTTTGAAAGAATGTTGCAAGTAAGTTCTTCAAGGGCGAGACATCCACTATGTTAGTTCTCTCCATCTCTTTCATCACTTTTCCGACTTCTTCTTCGAGAGAATTAAGAAGATCTAGACGGTGTCTAGCAATCTTTTGAGAGGTTCCTTTCCAAAATGACTGAAGATAGTTGCGTTGGCATTCAAAAATATATTCCGCTCCTTGAAATGTGGAGATCACGGAAGGCGCATGACGTGTTGGCATTATAGGAAGTTTTGGTGATGCCTTCATAGGAGTGATATCTGAAGTCCTTTCATGAGCAGTTGATTCAAGTGTAGCTACCAGCTCCAATGCCTTGGTTACAATAGGGTCTTCGCATCTTCGAGCAAGTAAGTCAAAGGAGTTAGGACCGTCAACCAAACCCACACTTCCTTCAAAAATTGACACGGTGTCTCCATTAGGCATCTCGAGATTCTTCAAGTGCGACCCCTCTGCTAGGTCTTCTAGTGGAATAGAAGAAGAAGGCACACCATCGAAGAAATTCTTCCCAAGTCTTAAATCATCTACGACAGAGGGTTTTGCTTTCTTTGGTAATCGCTTCCAGTTGCAGTCTTCCTTGCTTGTGCTGTTTTCTTCTCCTTCTTGAGGAATGGCATGCTTGTTGATTGCTTTACGAACCATCGTAGGTTTGCCCAAGGGTTTGGAGACTATACGTGGAAAGCGGCAAGCAGGAGTCTCTATGTTCTTGGTAGTTGTTGCTTTGTTTGAAGCGCTTTTCATATCCTTCACATCCTTTGCATTCTTGGTTGGAGGCTTGGCTCCTTGACGTGTTTCATTGTCCTCACCTTTACCTTTTTTAGCTTTTGTTGGATCAAGATGGGTACTTTGTGCAAGAAGAACTTTTGCTTTTGTGAGATGATCATCCTATACCTTTTCCCACCATTGCTGAAAAGAAGTGGTAGTATGTCTTCTAAAACTGATTGGTGAAGAGGGGAACAATGCTTTTGATTCAGTTTTGTAATGAACACTAATCCGCCAATGTCTAAGGGCCATGTCTGAAGTAGTGGAGCGTTCATCTCTTTCGAGCACATTCGGAATCTCTTGACAATATTCGAATTGGCGACCAAAACGATGGTTGCTGTACGGCTCTATAAAGAAGGAGTCACCGTTGCGAAGGACTAAGCGACTAGAACGGATGCTGATGAAATAAGCAAGGCCTTGAGGATTATCTGCGACTTTCTTATCAATAAATAGCCCTTTGACATTGTTAAAGCGTGAAGTAGAATTCTAAGATATACCATCGCCTTTATGGATGAGAGTTTGAGCAGCAAGTCCGTCGAAATACTAGGCGGCACCCTCTCTAGAATACTCAGTCATCTTGGGGCCAGCTAGTGCGATCGGGATGAAGTAATGAGTATAAAAGTAATATGCAAGCCATGCGTAAAGATAGTGAGCAGGAAAATAAGACTCTGACCGTCCGGGAGTGGGTGAGTTTGCAATTTTGTTCAAGCCCTTATAGATACTTGTTAAAACATGTATAATAAGGCAGATTTCTTGACTAGATGTCATTATGCTTGCAACTTTGAAGGTGGCCGGCCGGATAGCGTTGACTTTTTCGCTTGGAAGGACAAAGGTGCATAACCAGCAAGACAACAATGCGGCGAGATAAGTTTGCTCCACTAGGTCATCATCAATACCGAGGGTAACGAAAATGACTTTGGCTTCCTTCGACCACTCTTTAGGCTCGCCAATGTATCTAGTTGAATTCCAAGTGGCTTTGCTGTGAGAATACCTCTTTGCTTTCCATGGTGGAGGCTTAACATATGATGAGGCTCCCTTCTACTAGAATGCAATCCAATCTTCAATAAAAACACTTTCTTTCTTATCGCCGTTCGTAAGAATAGTGTGGAACGCTTTGAATAAATATTCTCAGCTCTTCGGAGTAAATTTTTTGCCTAGTTTATCTTTGCCAGTTAATTCTGCCGCGCATAGGATATACTCATCATAGAACTTCCCAAATATAGGGAGTCCTCCGAGGATGTGTAGGTCCCAGAGAGAGACAGACAATTCTCCTACAGAAGTATGTAGTGAATTTGTCTGAGGGCACCACGCTTCACAAAATGCTCGACAGATGTTAGAATTTCGGTCATAAGTGAACAAAGACGCATACACGGCCTTATAAATGCACGCTTCCTTCAAGATTTCGTGACTGCGACTTAAGACATCTTCAAGCCATTCCCAATAATTGGGAATAAAGGAAAATTCGCCGCAAATCTTCAAAGTGGGGCCCCAACGTGCTTTGCCAGAGATAATTCTACGTCCCAGAGTGGAGAATTCTTTGGAGTGACTTGGTGGAACCTTGTGGAGTGCAGATCGCAAGAATACTTTAGAATCGCTGTCCCGAGTGGTTGCTAATGTCCAATTGGATAGATTGGGAAAGCCACTAGGTTTTGGCCATGTGTTAGCAAATAAGCCAATTAATGGTTTGTGAATAGGTAGTTTTATGGCATTCTCCTCGAGCTCACTTTCATTCCTCAAAATAAGCAAATACTTCTTCGTTAAAGAAGAAAGATCTCTGAATACTACCATTGTATGAGCTTTTCTTGAAAAAATAAAGAGAAAGAAAAGTGAGATCGACATACTTGTTAGGTAGAATATCAAGAAGTTGAACTTTACAGAAGTAACAATAGACATGACTGTGACAATAATGCAATGTATTGATCATTAGTGGCACGATGTGCTAAAATTTGCAAGGAACAAATATTGTGGGCAGTATGTATTTGGAAGATTTCCTATGAAGGTTCTATCCAACCATGGTGGTGGCACCATAAAGGAAGAATAGAACTCATGGAAAAAGACTTATCAACGATACAACGCCTAGAGAGTGAATCCTAACATCAAATTGATGGATTATGAAGGGGCGGCCCTTCATCAATCAGAATGGATTTGGCGCTCCTTTATCAAAGTTGGGTGACATCGGCGATTTGTGAAAGGGGTGGCCCTTCATCAAATTAAAAGGCTCTGGCGGCGAAACTGTTAATAGATAATATATCTAATTGTGAAGGGGTGGCTCTTCATCAATCAGAATGAGTTTGGCGATCCTTCATCAAAGTTGGATGTCGCTAGCAATTCATGAAGGGGCAGCCCTTTATCAAATTGAAAGGCTTCGGCGGCGGAACCATTAACAGATAATATGTCTAATTGTGAAGCGGTGGCCCTTTATCAAAGTTAAGTTGAGTGGCTTCGGCAATTTGTGAAGGGGCGGCCCTTCATCAAATTGAAAGGCTTGGGTGGCAGAATCATTAACAGATAATATGTCTAATTGTGAAGGGGTGGCCCTTCATTAAATTTGGGTGTGGATCCATTAACAAGTAATCTGAAGTGGTGGTGCTCCATCAAGTACAACGATTTTGGTGGCATATCCACAAGTCGTGAAGTGACAGCAGTTCATCAAATTAAAATGGCGTTGAATGCATTATTCATTGGTGAAGCAAGCTTCATCCCAAGCATTGTCTGTGGCTTAAAAGGCTGTTCGGAGATGCAGCAGGCTAGCTTGGTGGATACAACAACCAATACAACTAAGGTCATACATGCTGGGTATAAATTCCAAGTCAAGGAAGTGCGAGCCAGCAACTCTTATGGGTCAGTGTTTATCCATGACTTAAAAGAAGTGCTTGTTGATCTATCATCATATAGGCTGGAGGTGACCTTCTTGTATTTAGGGGGGTGGCCTACCACAAAATCCAAGTGACTTCCGAGTTTTGAACCGTAGCTTTCAATTGTAGATTCGTCTTCGGGACGTCACGTGCAAGAGAAGCTTTGGTCTCTAGAAACATATGGATAAAATTTCCATGAATAGAGAAGAGGAAGCCTTAGTCTTTCGAGAACTTTGACTGGACAAAGAGAAGTCTTGTAACATCTTTAGTCAAGCGTCCGACAAGTCATCACACACATCTTTCAAGCAAAAGTATGTACACAAGAAGGCAGATTACCAAGATAGATAAAGACCTTTGGGTCTGGTGTGTATGCAGTATTAAAAAAATTAGAGTTTTATAGACAAAAGCACAAATACATCTCTTTCGATTCAACTGGCCATATTGAGTCCCATCACAAATTCACACATACTTTACCAGATAGAGTGATATTATCAAAGTGTTCAAATAACAATGAAGTAGAATGGCCATATTATAGAATTAGATATGCATGACCCATGCGGATGATTTGTCCAATTGTTCTACGCAAGTACGGGTAAAGCAGGAATAAGGTAAAGAAACAATTGATGGCATTGATTGCTGTATGAGCTTATATGATAGAAAGAAAATACTTACCTAGGCTACTGGAGTAGAACAAAACGAGAAGAAGAAAAAGCACTTGTTCAACCCTGATCGCTGTTGCTTCTCTAAAATGCTCGCATCTCTAAGACGAGCTTTGTTTTAATGTGAGTTAAATTGAAGAGCGTGCAATTATTTTTATAGGAGGAAAAAATAAATCCTTCTATAATTATGAGTTCAATTCCTACTCAAGTTGTATCTCAAGTCCTTGTCAAATTAGAAATTGTGATTAATTCTAAGAAAATCAAATACAAAGGAAATCAAATTTATTTGCAACGATTCTTTATTAAATTTGGAGTTGTAAAAAAAAAAAAATCAATGGCCAATTTCCTATTAAATTTGGAGATTCAAGATTCCAATTCAAGAATGGCTTACATCAACTTTTAAGATCAAAAAGTCAGTGACAAACACATAGAAAATTTTCACTGTCGAAAAATGTGATTCAAATTTCGAGACTTGCTCACTTTTTACCATTGCTGGAGCATGTACGTGAACAAGTCTCGAGGGGACATTTGTAGACACGTGAAATTTAGCTAATTAGAAGTCGCCAAATGTTTTATGAAGTCATAAATTTTGACTAATCAAACATTGCCATGTGTCAAAACCTGCAAGACGGGACGAATAAAATGCCGCCACGTGTCAAAATGATGTAGCCTTTAAATGACAAGTTTGAAGCCAATCAAAGTGTGACACTTGTTTAAATGAGACCCATAAGGAAGAAGGCACATATTTTTTTTCAATTAAAGTTGGACACGTGTCTATAAATATCTTTATTAATTATTATCTTTTAAAATAAATAGAGATAATTATTATGAGGAAGTTCAAACTTATCAAAATTCTACACCCTCAACTATAAATAGAGGGTGACCCATCAAAGAGAATAATATACACAGAAGACAAGATTTTTGCCTACACAAGCAAGAGAGAGCTCTGCAGATTAAGTATCAAAGCCCTGAAGAATTTTCTCCTTCAATTATTTTCTTTGCATAAATTGAAGAAGAACACGGCGAGTGATTCGGGATTAAGCTTCAAGCCCTCGAGTCAACGTTCTAGAAGAGAAGAATCAAAAGATTAATTTCTTTGATTAGCAATTATTTCAGAGATTATGATTCGCTCATTTAAAAGTAATAAAATCAATTTATTATTACAATTTTTTGTCTTATTATCTTGGACAAAAAATTTGTGTGTACACGCGCAACATTAAAAATTAAACCAAAAGCTCAAAACTACTGCTGCTGCTGCTGCTTCACTTTCTTTCAAGCTATTTGTTTGCAAAAGGTTATTCTATTTCTTTCCTACACCACTCTTATTTTGACCCTTTGTTTCTTTCACTTTCCTCTCTCCTAAACACAATAAGACCATTCTCTCAGCCACTCTATGCTTTCGCTACTCTTTCTCACACTCTTGCTCTATACTAGTAATAAACCGTGATTTGCACGGAATTGATATAATCTAAAATATCTAGTTAACTAAAATTGTATTATTATTATTATTTTATCTACTTAAGAAGTATTCTGAATGCTTAGTAATGCATGAAATTTTTTTTCTTTTCTTTTTTTTATAAATAGTTTACTAGTGCTTGGCAATATTTTCTTAGAATATGGACAAGGTAGCCAGCTGGACTAGTAGGGAGTGGGTTGCTACATGGCTTTCTTATTTTTTTTTTAAAGATTTTTTAGAAAATATGGGTTTAGCTGTGGCCTTTTTTTTTTTTTTTTTGGTTTAGCAGAGCCAAATACAAAAAGGAGAAGGAACAAACAAAAACAACCACCTGGGCATCACAGTACAGCAACAGCTTCTCTGGCCATTGCTTTACTAAATGAAGAGGGAGATCATCTCCAGCTAAAGAACTTGTAATACATAGACAAATAGGGTTAGGATCCTGGCTTTCTTTAAGGAGGTAACAAGTTCGAGTCCCCTTTCCTTTATCTCCTCCCTCGCTTAAGCCCACCCCTTTGTAATCTCTTCCAATGAACTTAAAAAAAAAAAAAACTTGTGATTTATAGGAAATAAAAAGAACAAAGCAAGCTATTAGTTACGTAATACAGATTGACGAGGCTTTCCAATCCTCTGAAACTAGTAGTCACTTGTAGACTAATCAAATGGTGTTTTCTAAACGCAAAGCTGAGCACGAGTGAAAACTTTAGAGAAAATCAGGAATCAGCAGGGTATGGAGGGCTTTTTAGGGATGAAAAAAGGTAATTGTATTTGTAGATACTGTTCCATAGGTGCACTCCATAGCTCGCCCTGCTTAGCTGAACCAGCTTGGGTCTCTATTTATGTTATTTTGTTTTCCAATGTACTGAAAGAATAAAAATAATGTATAGTACAATCATCACCAGTAACCGGCCGCTTGTTTGCCCCCACAATCACTCCACCAAATAGTTATAATATTAAAATATGGCATGCATGGACTGGTCAGTTTAAAGACCAAAGTTTCTTCATTGTGAGGAGTGATTTGGTTTAGTAGTTTTATACCCGGTCTAATTGCAGTTGGGTTTAGGTCATTTGGGCGTTTAGACTAAAGTATTTCCTTTGTTGAAAAAAAGAAAGAAAAAACATATGTGCATCTAGGTGCTTGTCCGACATCAGTGTAAAAAAGAGTTGTCAAGGTTTAGTGATTCTATACCTTGTCTGAATTTGAATTTCGAAATGCATTATTATAAAATATCTGCAATTTGATATTAAGAACATACAACTTCATCTTTCCAAAGGTTATAGTTGTTCTGGCAAATAATTAAATATAGGTTTTGAGATCCCAAGTTCGCGCAAAATCAAGTAGAGAGGTTGCAACTTGCATGTGCTTGAATAAGTTGCAGCATATAAAATTTACAATACTGGCTGGTTGGGGAAACCAAACACAAATATAACGAGAGAGCTAGCAATGAAGGATTGCACAGAGCTTATTCAGAAATGGTGGAGAGGTCAACGGAAAGAGAAATAGACAATAAAATAATCGAAAAAAGCTAAGAAAAAGGCATTCTTATTGATTCTTGTTGAATATAGCGAGTGTGGATGGCTTAATTTGATCATCTAGAACATTCAATAACATAATGGCAGGAACACGGAAAAATATATATTGATAATCTGGTTTGTTAACTATCGAAGGAAATTGCGGACGAAGGTTGTCACTGACATGCCAAAAAGCAGAAGGGCAACACAGAAACCTATAAATGTCCACGGAGTAGAAAAATAATTGCGTCTCAGAATTGCCAGAGCTGACGGCCAACGCCGCTTGCTGTAGCGAGCAGCTTTTTCGCATGTTTCGGCAAAGTAGAAGGTCTCCCCAAGAACGACTTCTTTGCAGAGCTTGTTGAAGAGATTAGAGGCCTCTTCGTCTGCCCCTAAATAGTTACGTAAGACTTCAGCCTTTTCAAGTACTTGGATGTCTTTCTCAGTTTTTACGAGTCTATCCATGAGGAATGCATACGAGGTCACATAACACGGAACATCAGGGGAGCACTGCTCAAAGGCAATGAGGTTTCTCAAGAAAGTCTCGGTGGAATCGAAAATATACATTTTCGGGATCTCAAAACGAGCTCTACGAAACCACCAGGGAAGACCGTCAGGTTCAGTAAAATTGCCCACGAAATGGTCTTTTCCCTTAAGGGGCACAAACTTGATTCCTGCATAGTCGAGGTCTGATGCAGAGTGCATGAATTTTATACGAGCTTTATCTTGATCATTCAGATCACGACGAGGAAGGTAGTGTTTGTGTAGAAGATGGAGGATATGGCTAATTTCCTCATAATTTTGTGATGTTGGACAAATGCTTTCGCCTTTGCCAACGGCTGAATCGACAGCGTCGCTACAAATCAGGGGAAGACAGGGGGCGTGTTCCGTGGTCTTCTCCTCTGATGTTTCGTCGCTGTTGAATTCCTCGCAGTCTAAACGCATCACGTTGCAAAAGTATGAGATGACATACTCACTAAGCGATGTTTTCAGATCCCAAGTCTTCTTCCAGGACAATCCGAGTATGTCCCGGCAGTTTCCTGGTCCGATTGACCGTTTTGCCCCTAAAGGCCCCGGTCAACCTTTCCGACCCACCTTATCTTCATTTTTCAAGTCAAATACCTCCAGGACACTATTTTAAGTGTTCCTGCTTCTTTTCGGCCTTCCGGGTCATTCCCGGCTCTTCCAAATCATTCCCGGACTTTCCGGAGTCACTCCTAGTGAAGCTAGGCTAAAAATTACATGGTAGTCACTAGTACAGGTGCCCAAATCTCTAGTCAAAGATACGTTGCTTGCCGACCTTAAATCTTTCCTAATTGGCTGGCGGAGTGGCGCCAGTGTAAAATTTGGCCTGGCGCCACTGCAACAGGAGCCAGGTTTGTCCTCCTTCTATAAATACAGAGCCTCATTCAACGTGAAAAGGGTCTGCAAACTTAACCTAAGAATCCTATATTTCGATATACAGAGCTTGAGCACCTCCAAAAACCCTAGTTTCCTTAGGTTCTCCAAACCCTAGCCACCCTACACTAAACCCTAGCCACTATACACAAACCCTAGCCTCCTATACACTCATACACACCCCCATACACTCGTACACTAGCCTTCAACCATCTTTTGAAGACTTGAAGAGTTGCAACCTGAAACTTGAAGACAACTCTTGAAGACGAAAGACGAAGATCAAGACCGAAGACCGAAGACTGCACGGCGCGCAAAATAAACAAGATATACGATATGTTTTCTATTTAGATTTTCGCACTTCCCCCCTCTCTCTTCTCTCTCCTAACCCACTTGGGTTTTCTCTATTTTAATCCTCCATCTCTTTTCCCCCATTTCTTTGCATGCTTGAAACAAGGGGATTCCTGGTCCATGTGTAGGATTGGGCTATTGGAGAGTCACCATGTCGGGGGCTTTCTTCTAGTCTAACCAAAGATCACGTGGGTCCGGTCCCCTTGATTATGTGGTGAAGCCTTAGCCTTGTATGTTCACGACCCCAAATTGCATTGTGCATATCATAGTCTTGCATCTTCCAAAAACAGTTTTCAAAGTTGTTTTTCAAAACGTTTTCAAACTTGTTTTCAAAATTGCATCAAATTCTCTTTTTCAAAAACATGTTTTCAAAACCACAATTCTAGGGTGATTCTAGCATTTCCATGGCTAGGGTTGTTTTAGGAAAGTGTTACATTAAAAGTGACCATTTTGGTCTATATTTTCAAACCTTATTGTTTTCAAAACCACTTCTAGCCCCTTTATGGCTAGAATCGCTTTAGGAAAGTGAGACGTTTTCATACTTTCCAAAAACTCTCTCTTCAAAAATCTCTTCCTAAAAATCTCTTTTTCAACATACTTTCCTAAAACTCTCCTCTTCAAAATTGTTTTCAAAAACTCCCTTCCAAAATCTATTTTTCAAAACTCTCTTTTTCAACTCCTCTCCAAAATCTTTTCCTCAAAATTAAATTTCTAAAAACACTCCCTAGATTTACCTTCCTAAAAAACTCTCTCCAAAAATCTTTCTAAAAAACTCACTTTCCAAAAATCTTCCTTTTAGAAACTCCCCTCGAGGATTTTTCCTCCCAAAATCTATGTTTCCAAAAACACACTTTCCAAAGACTCCCTCTTTCCAGAAATCTTTTTCCAAAAACTCCTTCTCCAAATTCACTTTCCAAAAACTCCTCCCTAGGATTCCCTTCTAGAAAACCTTCGTTTCCAAAAACGTGCTTTCCAAAAACTCTTTTCTTAGAGCCCAAGTCAAGCCCTAGAACCCACCATTAGGAAACCTTAAATTTTCTTCCCAAAAACATGGTTTTCAAACTTTGCCCCAAACCTAGGTTTCCAAAACCTCTTGTTTTCTACATCAAAACTATACATGTTTCCAAAACCTATTTTCTACGTCAAAACTACAATTTTCCAAAACTAAGGTTTCTAGAATTTCCCTTTCCAAATCCTAGCCAAATCCTATCTTCCCTTTAGGAAACCGAATCAAGTCTTCCCATTTAGAAAATTAGACCCAATCCTCCGTTTTTTTTGAAAACAAAACCAAATCCAATCCCTCCCAAATCCAAATCTTTCCTAATTCAAATCCTTCCTAAACTTCCACTTTCCTAAACCTTAAGTTTCCAAAACTTGAACATAAAAATCTTTCCTAAAATTCTAAAATTCAACCCTTTCCTAATTTAACCCCCTTTCTAAATCTTAACTTTCCAAATCCAAATCTTTCCTAAATTCAAGCATTTCCTAATTTCAAGACTTTCTAAAATTCAAACTCTAAAACTTTCTAAATCCTAAACTTTTTAAATTTCAAATCTTTCTAAAATCAAAACTTTCTAAATTTAAAACTTTCTTAAGTTAAATCTTTCTAAACCCAAATCTTTCTAAATTCTAAACTTGCTTAAACTTCAATATCTTCCTAAATCTAAGGCTTTTCTAAATTCAAAACTTTCTTAATTCAAACATTTCCTAAATTGAAAACTTTTCTTTTTCAAACCTTTCCTAAAACAAAACTTTCTTATTTTCAAAACTTCCTTGTTTTCAAAACTTTCCAAATTCAAAACTTCCCTTTTTCAAACATTTCAAAATTCAAAACTTTCCTAATTCAAACATTTCCTAATTCTAACTTTCCTAATTTCAAACTTTCCAAAAATGAAACTTTCTTAAATTCAAAACTTTCTTAATTCAAACCTTTCCTAATTCTAACTGTCCTAATTTCAAACTTTCCAAAAATGAAACTTTCTTAAATTCAAAACTTTCCTAAACCTAAAACTTTTCTAAATTCAAAACTTCCCTAATTCAAAAACTTTCCAAAGATGACACTTTCCTAAATCGGACCTTTCCTAATTCGAACATCTCCTAAAATCCAATCCTTCCAAATCTTCCAAGCCAAGTCAAATCTTTCCTAGGTTTCTTCTCTTTCCTAAGTTTAGGTTTTCTTAAACCTTCTCTTTTCCAAAACAAGTCCAAATCTATCTTTTCAAATCCAAGTCCAATCTTTTCCAAAATTTCAATTTCCAATCTCCTCTTCTAATCTCGAACCAAATCTAATTTTCAATTCAGTTTCTTTCTCCTAATTCAATCTTTTTCTTCAAATCAACTCTTCTATTTTCAATCGAACTCCGGTCCGAACTACGACTGACCTGATTCCCCCAAAGGAATACGTAGGCAAACTTCATAGGTGCGGTCACAATACTTTTCAAACTTTCAATTCCACCCTCAAGGGTGCAATTTCCAAAATCTATTTTCAAATTTCAAATTCCAATCAATTTTCAAAATTCTAATTTCGAAATTTCTATTTTCAAATTCCTATTTCCAAATTTTCAAACTTTCCAATTTCAATTCCATCTTTCAAATCTATTTTTCAAATCAAATCAATTTCAGATCAATCTCTTTTCAAATCTATTTTTCAATTCTCTTCTATTGCACTTGCATATCATGCATCATTTTAGTTTCCTTTCAAACATTATTTTTCAAAGTGGATAGGATTGGCCAATAGTTAGTTGAAGACTCTTATAGGTGAATCTAGGGTAGATTGACATGTAGGTACCGAAAGAACAAGGTAGGGTGATAGCTTAATGCGTCTTCCCTACACGTAACCAACCTCCGAACTTAGGATCACTGATTTCAAAGACCAAAAGGAGTTATTTTTCTAAAAGGGGCTAAATGTTTTCCAAAGGTTGCCAAACAACCTGTTTTCTTAAAAACCTTCTCTTGTGGAGATATTTTCAAATCGTTTTTCAAAAAACCCTAAGTGTAGTTTTCGGATTATGCTTAGTTTTTAGGTGACCTAACTCACCTTAATCAAGTTAGGTGGCGACTCCGAATCTTTTTCAAAAGCCCTTTATTCAAGCCAATTTTTCAATTCAAACCTAGTCGCACTCATTCTCCTAGGAGGGTGAGTTCTAACGAGAGAGTACAACATTTTTCTCACTTGTGTGTGTATTCCTCGAGTGCGAAAAATCTGGGCGCGAAATCGGTTACGGACAAACACCTTCAATGTCAGAAGATACCTCTCAATTGAGTACATCCATCAATATTACACTAGTCTAGCTACCAATGCTTCTTTAGCTAAATGTATGTATAAGTGCTCCATTACATCGAAGAACGAGGGAGGGAAGATTTTCTTAAGATGACAAAGTGTTACTACGATATAGTCCTGCATATACCATAACTCAATTGCACGGTTGACCTTGGATCACAATTGTTTGAAGAAATTGCTCAATTCAATCAATGGTTGAATAACCTTATTGGGCAATGTATTCCGTAGAGCTATCGGAATAAATGTTAGATCATGACATGATTATCGTAACTCTTTAAACCCCAAATGGTCCTATCTTGTAAACAGACATAACGGAATATATTAGATGCATACCCATCCGACACTCTAACATCCTTCAAAACTTTCAAGAACAAGTATTTCTCTTTCGTAAACATTGTAAACTATGCAGGTGGTAGGTAAAATTTATTATTCCCTCTATTCTGTGGGTGTAATGCTTTTCTAAGTTTTATGAGCTCCAGATCACACCTAGCATTTGCATTTTCCTTGGACATCCCCACAACTCCCAATATAGTCCACAATACTTTGTCACAGACATTCTTCTCTATATGCATCACATCGAGATTGTGTCTGATCAAATTATGTCTCCAGTATGACAACTCATAGAATATATTTTTCTTCTTCCAATTATGGTTTTAAGGTCCAGGATTGTCATTTTCCTCTAATCTTATACGTCTTTCTATAAGGTCATCCCTCTTGTATTGAGTTAAAATTCCTTCTGACTCTAACAGTAGCAATAGATCTGATCCAGATAACACTTAAGACTATCCTTTTATCTTCAAGATGCCATAAAAAAAAAACTTTATCCTTTCAAAATTTGTGATCGTCAGGTAAGAATCGACGATAACCTCTGTAGGTGAATTTTTTACCGTGCTTCAACCATAGGGAATTAGTTTCCTTATTGCAACAGGGGAAAGCATATCTACCTTTCATACTCTATCCTGACAACATGGCATATGCAGGAAAGTCAGTTATTGTGCACAACAAACATGCATGCAATTAAAATATTTCTTTCGTCGATGCATCAAACATGGCTACACCTTCATTCCACAACTCAATCAACTCCTCAATCAACAGTTGCAAATACACATCGATTTTGTCGCCAGGGGATTTTGGGCTATCAATAAGCACATATAGGATTAGAAAGGGTTGCTTTATGCATATCCAAGGCGGTCAATTGTATGGAATCAACACTACATGCCAAGTACTGTGGACTATGTTCATTGACCTGAATGGGTTGAATCCATCTGATGCAAGCCCAAGCCTTACACTGCAGGGATCACTGGCAAAGTCTGGGTTCTACTGATCAAAATGTTTCCATGCCGATGAGTCAGCAGGATGCCTTAAGGTCCCGTTATTTACTCTTTCCTCAACATGCCATCTTATTGCCTTTGACGTTTGTGACAATATAAACAGTCTTTACAAACTTGGCTTTAGAGGAAAATACCTAATCTATTTTGTAGGTTTCTTCTTATCTTTGGAAACTCCAGTATCATCATAGTCTTTCCATCTAGAACTGCCACATATGACACACTGACTAAGATCAACATCCTCATTTCTAAACAATATACAATTGTTAAGGCATGCATCCCAATTCTCATAAGTGAACCCTAAATTTTCAGTTTTCTTGCAAGCTTTATAGTAGTTCTTTGAAAGATTGACTCCCTCAGGGAAAGCCTCACACAATAACTCAAATAGCATATCAATCGACTTGTCCATCCAGCCATTTAGCACCTTCATATGCAAAAGCCGAACAATGAAGGACAATTTGGTAAATTTCTGACAACCCAGATACAATTCAGTTTGTGCTTGTTCCAAAAGTTTAAAAAAGTCAGTCATTTCTTGATTTGCACCTATCTGCTCCTCTTCATTCTTAGAAGTTGTGCCAACATGTGGAATAGCCTCTTGTATCATTCCAACCATGTCATCCCTAATGTCAGCACCACTGTCAGGTTCCACCAACACTTCATTTTTTTTGCGAGATTACAAAGGACGACGGGTTTTCTCGTGACTTGTTTTGTAATTCCTGGACATCCCACTCTTTAAAAGATGGTTACGTTCAACATCTCATGGGTTATGATATCGGTTTAAACACCTCCTACGGGAACACCATATGACAGAAGTTTCATCTCAGCCGGCATACGCAAATGACAAGAATTGATCGATCCCATTAACATATTTCGGTGATAGCCTATCGCCTAAATCAATCCAACTCTTGTCTATACTTCTGCATATGCTGACATCAACAAAATTACTTATCTACCACAACAACTAAAAAATAATCTATTTAAAATGCCCACGCATCGTGAAATCTATCCATCCAACTCCACTCTAAAAGGTAGGTGGTCATATCCTATTCGGGAATGCACACTCTATATGGCATAAAGTAGCTCAAACCACTTCGTCCATCTCCAAGCAAAATCCGACAGTACTTCACGCAGTTCTCCACGTACACGACGCAAATGAAGTTTATTGATATACACCACATCCAGCATGTATGTCAAGAATAACAGGAGCTGTTGCACAAAATAATTCTTAAAGATAAAAAAATTTGAAAATGTGAGCCACTAACTGCCATATAGATCTATGCGTTCCCGAATTGTCCGAAACTGGATCATTCAATAATCATCTCATCAAAGCCGAATCCACAAACTCCAATGAGGATTCTTGAATGGGTCTAAGGTTATAAGCTTATACTTCAATTAACTCATGCAAGCATGAGGTAACCAAAATATAAATATGTATGTATGTATGCATGCATGCAAGAAATATCATAAACAATATTAGGCGAAAAAAGAAAAACATTTCTTCTACTCGTTTAGTAGAAGAAACATTGTCACGTTTCTAGTCTTAATTATTAATAAAATCCTCTCATATTTTGTTTGAATAATGTGAATAGATTAGTCACTTTTATAGACTAAATTAAATGTTTTGAGAAAAATTAAAGATATAGTCTTGCATATAAAATAATATGAAGCTAGTATTCCCTTGCATTATCGTCTTGTTTAGGTCATATATATGTTGTGATATTATTTGGAGTTTCTTTTTGCTTCCTTCAACTTTTCCTATGGATATCTCTTAATTACTCATTCTAGCACCTAATCTGTATGTTGAAGAAAACATGATAATCGGCAAAATATTCATGTATATATATATAGATGTGATTTATTGGGTGTTGAAGACATTAAAAGACATGTCCCTTTCCCTATACCGTCGATTAGGAATTGTTTTATCCTCATAGTTTAGAGTTGCTTAAATCCCTATCAACGATATTCTATTTATTTAATCATCAATAATTTTTCTTAAAAATTCTTGTATCCATTGATTAGTGAATCTTTTGCAGATGTGAAAGTTGGACAGTGTTCAAACTCATATAGCTGATTGAAATTCCCAATCCATTCAGAATGGATGATTTTTTTCTGGGACATCAATTGAACTTCATATAACTGATTGAACACAGTTAAAATTGCTTTAATTCATAGCAGTTTTCTAAGTTCTTGCTTCTCTAATAAGATAATACCATAACATCTTTTATTGATAATGTAAGTGGGATTTTTCGGGAAGGCTGGACAGAACTCTTAAGCCCATGTGGATGAGTCCAAACTCTCTGCAAGAAAAGAAGGTTAAAATGGATCGACCCTTGTTGGCCCGATCACACTATAACGATTAAGTTAGCAAGATTAGAATGAATATAAGTTATGTATGCTTGGCGTCAGTTGTCCATACCTAGCTCTCGAGGGTTTGGATATTTATAGTGTGATCGATGGAGTGTTTCGCTCCTTGCCTACTAGCAAATCATCATGGCCTAGGCATCATTGCATACCACTGACTGACCGTGTGTAAGGCCTGACTTACTGCCGCTAAGGATTCCGGCTGACCGGACGTGCACGTCGACGTCGCACGGAAAGCCCCTCGCGCATTTAATGCGGGTCAACTCTGCATTTAATGCATAAAGATCGTTAACGGTTTGGGCTTACCTTTAGCAGTTTGGGCCAAGGTTGGAAGGAGGTCGGCAACTTAGGCCAGACCGTCCCTTAGCTGCGATTCGGGCAACCAAGCAGCCCAACTGTAATTCGTGTAGATTGGGCGTCACCCAGTGGGTTGGGCCATGTGCTATTCCCCCACAATTGCCCCCAAGCCTTTGTGTCGTTTTGACTTCCCAAATGGACAAGGGCTGTAATGGTTACTCAGCCACGTGGACGGTGGGGATTTTAAAAGATCCATTGATGGGGTGCCATCGAATCAACAGCCGATGCGACGTTTCGGCAAAGCGTCATGATTGCTGTCATTTTCCCACGCACCAAACGACGGCTTTGATGTATATAAAAGAGTGATGCCCTATCCGGTGGAAGGCACTTGGTTTTTCTTCGTCTTTATGTCTAGCGTGTGCGTCGCCTATCTCGACACCCACCACTGTTTAGCGTGTGTGTCACATATCTCTTGCTCTTCTCTTTATTTCTCTTCCTGTGCTTCAACGGTTGTCCTCTGATGGCATCTCATCTTCAAAGAATGCTAGATGGTTCGGCAGCCATGGCCGCGTTTAGAGCTAGGTTTGACATCCTGGATGAGATCGGCTTAGAGCTAGTCGATCCCGAGAACCACCGTATGGGTGAGACCGAAAAGGGGGTGTCGTTTCCGATAATTGCTATCGTAGAATGGGGGCTTAGGTTTCCCCTTCATCCTCTTCTTCATAACTTTATAGTAAAAAGTAAGGTGTCCCCCTCCCAGTTGTCATCGAACGTTTATAGGATCATCTTTGGTATGCTTAAAATTAATCGGCGCCTAGGTGTGAACCTAGGGCTCGCCGAACTAGATTATTGCTATTCTTTTTGTAAGGTCGGGGGGAGTTCTAAAGTTTACCTCCAGGTTGTAGACAAGTCCAGAGAGTTAGTGAAGTGTCTGCCTTCCTCCGGGAAGGGCATTGACGACGTTAGGGTTTGGGTAATCGAGCCCTGGGAGTTCGGCAACGTTCCTGAGAAGGAAAGGTCGGCGTTCCGATGCTCTAGAGTTCCCCTTGAAATAGGTTTGATGCCGACTCTTATTCTGTGTGTCTCTTAATCTCTAATATGGATCCGAATATGATTGTGGCATTTTACAGAAAATAAGGAGAAGAGGTCGAAAGCACGGGACTAGCTGGTCAACTTTGTCGACCTGAACAGGGTTTTAGACTTTCTTGATGAGGGTAGACTGAGGCACGTTGCTCGGACCGTGCATGTTTTGCTCACCTACCCACTTTGGTATTCAACCTTCACTGCCAATACGGGTGTCCCACAGAGTGTCCTTGCGAGATTAGCAAAGGAAGGTGCTGAGGGGGATTTCGAAGAGATTCCCGTCGGTATTGCTATTGAAAGGGCCCGTGCCCCTACTAGGGTGACAGTTGCAGTTTCTCCTCCATCGGAGCCCGTTATCGAAGAACAACGTGAAGCACGATCAAAGTCAAACAGTTCAGCATCAAGTTCATCGCCACTTACGGTCCCAGACCACCGAGTTAGGATTCTAGTTAGAACCCAAGAGTCTACCCCATCCCCCGACGAAGAAGACAATATGAGTTTGAGGGAGAAGATGTTTGCTGCTGCTGGCAAGCTACTGAAAACGGCCGCCATGACTTCTGTCGATCCTCTATCTGTCGAACTGGTGACCGCACCCGTGGAGGAAGCCGCTCTTGTTCAAAAGAGGCCGAAGACTCGGCAGCAAAAGAAAAAGGCCCCCGAGGTTACGGTTATACTCTGCAGAAAAACAGAGTCTGTACACACCGATCGATCGGTGTACGACCGATCGATCGGCCGATCGATCGCAAAACCGACCCCTCTGAAGTTTGCTTCTGTATCGTCTGTTGAAAGGATTCCGACGTCACCGATCGAACGCCCGATCGATCGGAAAAACGCCCTCTCTGAAGTTTGCTGCAGAAGGTTGAACAGAGCATCACCGATCGATCGCAGGATAACCGATCGATCGGCCGATCGAACGTTCCGTGGACCGTTCGATCGGGCGATCGATTGGTCATACTCAAGATTGCCCATTTGCCTTAGTTTAAGCTCCAAATCCTGTAAAAAGTGTACAAAAAGAGTTTTAATGCGTTTTAGGAGTTAGAATACTAAATTAACACCAAATTTAACTATTCAACTAACAATTTAAGCCAAAAGATTACTATTTCTAAGGGTAATCAACACCCCCCAACTAAACCTTTGATAGTCCCTATCAAAGTATGAGAGGAAAACAAAAATATATACATGCATTAATCTTATTCAAGTCAAATCTCCATCCACCTAGGTTTTGAACCAAAGCAAGGTAAAGACATAAAGCATGGAAGAAACAAAACATATCGACGCGTACTACCAATGACATATGACCCTAATGATTCAAAACTCGTACAATTACGTCCTCGATGCTTCGATCCAAGTCCCACAAGGCATACACTCAACTTTAAACATGAACGCTCTGGGTCCCTCAATGGAAAGCTCTTTTAACGAGTAAATGTATAAACCATGCAAGTAGAGCAATTCCAAAACCAAAGACGAATAAATTGTAAGTGTATCGACTTGGCATAGCTTAATGAAGGAATATTCACAGCTTAAGCATAATCTAGAAAACTGACATAAATGCCTCATACACAATTGAATTAAAGATTCATGTATCTCCGGATATCAAGGCCATAAGGGTGATGAATGAGAGAAGAGCCATGTAAGAGGATAGAAAATGGAAAAAGGGTTCAACATATGCATGCACATTACACATGATGATCAATGATATTCACTTCCACATTTCCACTCTTTTGAATCACTTTCACTATCTTCCTTCACCTCACTTCTTTTGTATTTGATTTTTTTTTTTTTTAACACACTTTTTCATCCCTTTCTATGTATGTTTGTAATTTTTTTTTTTTTTTTTTTTTTTTTTTTTTTACTCTTCAACTCCATACACCTCCAACTTTACAAAAATAAGAGTAATGCATCTATTGGCATTAACACTCTTTAAACTTATGCACATGCATATGGATATTAAAAAGAAGAAAAATACACATGGAATGGCTCAATGGAATGAAATGGCCTATGTGTTTAGAATCCGAAGAATACAACAAATCAAAACTTCAAAAGTGTATAAGGGGTCAATAAATCTATATAACACTCGAACATGTAAACCAACATCAAGAAATAATGAAGCTATTCAATGAATGAGGATCAACAAAAATAATCTTGAATAAATGTGATTCACTCTTCAAAGGCGATAAATAGGCTCTAAAGCTCACACGGTAAAAATCTCCACCTTATAAGGACATGCATGCATAAGAATGAAACACACGGCATCACATAACATGTTAGTGCGCAACAATGTGAATTGTCTCTTATAATGATTTTATGCCAAAAACTTGCAATGTATCATAATCTCTAAGGTGGGTTAATCATCAACTCAAATTTAATCAAAAACATGGTATGGTACTTATTTGAAACAACCTTGACACCTCCATCACAAAAATCCAAAAAGAAAAGATATCAACAATTAAGGACATAGCTAAGGTGTCAAGTTATAGAAAAGGGCGATACGAATACCATACAATACCCATTACCTCGGTTGGAACAATACATGCGATATGGATATCAATCAAAAAGTACTCCTGTAACTGAACTGCCAAAAATATACACGAAAAAAACAAGAGAACACAACAAATGTATACAAAAAGGGGTATGCCACAATAAGAAAGATCACTATACAAACAGCTCAAAAATAAATGCATCCACTATAATCAAAAAGATTTAGATACATCATATGAAATGAAATGCTATGAAGTGTGCAATGCATCTAATCTATCTGAAGATCCGAAAAGAGGTCTCCATCATCCGGAGGAGGCTGGCCAAGGTGCTGGATAATCTCCTGGAGTCGAGTGGACTGGGTCTGCTGCTGCTGCTGAATGTCAATCAGCTGACCTTGAAGTGCGGCAATGGCAGTGTCCTGAAGATCTAATCTAGCCATAATGTCGGCCTGCCACTGCTGGCGCTCTGCCTGCTGAGCGGTCAGCTGCTCCTGAATAGCTGCCAAAGTCTGAAGTAACGTCCCCAGAGCTGGCTCCTCCTGAGCCTGAGCCTGAGTCTGAGCCTGCACTGGCTGATCCTGCCGCTGCTCCCCTGACTGGGTCTCCTCCTGAGTCTGAGAAGCCGGCTGCTGAGAAGACGAGTGAGCCGAACTAGCTGACCCCCCCTTCTTCGACAACTGCCCTGCCGCTCTCTTCTCCGTCTTCCAGTCTATATCAGTCGAAGAGGAGAGCAGTACAACATCCGCAACACTAACCCCTGCCGCCCTAATCCTCGCTGTCAAAAAACAACCAAAAGGGACGCTGGAGTGGGGAGTAGCAACCTGAGTCGCAGCCCACAATGCCATATACATGAAGTGGGGCAAGTCAATAGTCCTGCCCGTGCCAATAGCCCACATCAACTGCCCCCGCATCCTACTGCACTCCACCGTCCTCCCTAGTGGAAAGATCGAATAGCAAGTCCAAAGGAACAGCGGGTGGTATCTGGGGGCAATCTGCCTAATCCTGATCTGGGAAGCGGTCCAGGACTCTCCCGGCGCTAAAATCTCAGCGCACATCTCCTCATGAGATGGTGGATGCTCCCCATCATAAGAGAACTGAGGGTTAGCAACCCTCGGTATACCAAACTGCTCAGCAAAGGAGTCCGGGGTGATAACAACATCCCTACCCCGAACCCAAGAGTGAAGAATATGTCTGTCGCCACCAACGGGGTCCGATTAAATGTTAGCCATGAACTCTGCCACGAGTGTGGCTGAGTACTGGCCCCTAAAAGAAGCTATCCCCAACCACCGGCGGTCGGTCAAAAGCTGGAGCCAACCATATGGCTCAGCATCAAACTGACTCACTATCCAACGCCTCTCCACTACTATCTTACGGGCGCTCCACACCCGTCCAAACTCTCGCTCCTGATCCCTCCCCCGGAAGCGAGTGGAATCATACTCTCCCTCTCTCTCCCTCCTAGCATGCTCACGCTGGAGCTGCTGGAACTGGGCCAAAGTCTGAGAAGTCCCCGCCCCAGCTGTACCCTCAGAACTCCTAGTCTCGACCATAACTCTCTAAAAAGCTAAGTACAGCTGGAAATGAAAAGAATGGACAAAGATCGGCGGAAAGAATACCACTCGAAGCGCATAAAACTGTGAACAGACGAGACAATGTCCACCAAAGTGAGCTGGTAGGGCCTCGCTACTCCGACAGACAAACAGACTCTTTAAACTCTCAAGTATACGCGGGCGAAATGAAAATGAACAGTGAACAGTGGCCTTTATATAGAGAACTCAGTCACCGATCGATCGGACCTCTGAACCGATCGATCGCCTCGCGGACCGATCGAAATGGAGCGCCACCGATCGAACGGCCGATCGAACGGCCGATCGATCGATACCGCTCCCTTTCGATCTATGCGGTAACAACCCCGATCGATCGCAGTCATCACCGATCGATCGCTCGATCGATCGCAACGTACACGATCGATCGGCCGATCGATCGGTTTGGCCCACCGATCGATCGCAAAAACAGCTTCTCTGAAGTTCTGCAGAAATTCTCAGAATGGTTCACAGAATCATGCAAATGGTGCCCCCCCCCCCAACTGGAATCATGCCATGACCTCAAGGCATGAAGAAAATGGAATAGGAAAAGAACAACGGGGCGGGCGGGACTCTCGGGAATACAAATGTACACAACTAACTACCAAAAGAAAAGAGAAAGAAACCTAGAAAAAGAAAAACAAAAGAACTACTCCTAAATTATGAAACACGACAATCTAATGTCACTCAAAGGACGGTGGATCGATGAGATCCACACAGTCCAACTCCCCTTGAAACGTCTCAAAATACGGCTTTAGCCGCTGGCCATTTACCTTAAATGCCGAGCCATTCGTGAGGTTTTGCACCTCAATGGCTCCATGGGGAAAGACTTCTTTAACAATGTATGGCCCGGCCCACTTACTCCGCAATTTGCCCGGAAAGAGATGCAAGCGTGAATCATACAATAACACTTTTTGGCCAACTTTGAAAGTTTTTCGAATGATATGTTGGTCATGAAAGTGTTTCATCCGGGCCTTAGCAATTTTTGCATTTTCAAATGCATCATTGCGGAGTTCATCTAACTCATTGAGTTGGAGCTTTCGGTGGGTACCCGCAACATCAATATCCTCATTACATTGACGAATCGCCCAATATGCTTTATGCTCAATTTCGACGGGAAGATGACATGCCTTCCTGTACACAAGTCTATAGGGTGATGCGCCAAGAATGGTTTTATAGCCCGTACGGTATGCCCACAACCCATCGGTCAATCTAAGAGACCAATCTTTCCTATTTGGATTGACGGTTTTCTCTAGAATGCGCTTAATTTCCCGATTGGCCAACTCAACTTGCCCTTGCGTTTGAGGATGGTATGGTAATCCAACCTTATGGACCACACCATACTTACGCATTAAAGACGCAAAGGGCTTGTTACAAAAATGTGAACCGCCATCACTTATCATGGCACGAGGCATGCCATACCTACAAAAAATGTTCTCTTTCAAAAATCGCAAGACCACTTGGTGGTCATTCCTTCGGGTGGCAATTGCTTCCACCCACTTTGAGACATAATCTACCGCAACAAGAATAAAAAAAGTACCCAAACGAGTTAGGAAACGGTCCCATGAAATCGATCCCCCAACAATCAAATATTTCAAAAATAGTGATGGGGTGAAGAGGCATCATGTGCCTCTTAGAAAGTGTTCCTAACCGTTGGCACCTATCACAAGCTACACAAAAAGTATGTACATCCTTGAACATGGTGGGCCAATAAAGCCCACATTGCAAAATTTTGGCCGTGGTCTTCTTGGAGGAGAAGTGTCCTCCACAAGCATGAGAGTGACAAAATTCTATCACTTGTTGGAATTCGTGGTTTGGGACACACCGGCGAATGATTTGGTCCGGACAATACTTAAACAAGTGGGGATCATCCCACGAAAAATAACGCACATTCCGGAAGAATTTACGCTTGTCAATGGATGACCATGTGGAAGGAACCTCACCGGTGACAAGGAAGTTCGTAATGTCCCCAAACCAAGGGATTGAAACTTGCTCAACGGCACTCACATGCATGAGATGCTCATCCGGGAAGTGCTCCTTGATAGGGGTTGAGTCCATGGCTTGCCCATTTAAGGGAAGCCGAGACAAGTGGTCCGCAACTACATTTTTAACCCCTTTTTTATCACGCATTTCAATATGAAATTCTTGGAGCAAAAGTATCCATCGAATGAGGCGCGGTTTTGCATCGGGTTTTGTGAGGAGATACTTTAGGGCCGCATGATCGGTGTAGATGATGACCAATGACCCAATCAAGTAAGACCTAAATTTATCAAGTGCAAAAACCACCGCAAGGAGTTCCTTCTCGGTTGTGGTATAGTTGATTTGAGCTTCATTGAGAGTTCTAGAAGCATAATAAATGACATATAGCTTCTTGTCAACTCTTTGTCCTAGGACGGCCCCCACGGCATAGTCGCTAGCATCACACATTAGCTCAAATGGAAGAGACCAATTGGGTGCTCGAATGATTGGGGCGGTGGTCAAAAGTCCCTTCAACTTGTCAAAAGCTTGTTGACAAGAAGATGTCCACTCAAAGGGAACATCTTGGGACAAAAGATGACACATGGGCCTAGAGATTGCACTAAAACCCTCAATGAAACGCCGATAGAAACCGGCATGCCCAAGAAATGATCTAATCTCCTTCACACACGTTGGGGCGGGCAATTTTTGAATGAGTTCAATTTTTGCTTTATCAACTTCAAGCCCTTCGGCCGACACAATATGCCCCAAAACTATACCACTTGTAACCATAAAATGACATTTTTCCCAATTGAGAACAAGGTTACTCTCCTCACATCTCATCAAAACTTTTCCTAAATTACCAAGACAACCTTCATAAGTATCCCCATATACGGAAAAATCATCCATGAAGACTTCGACAATTTGCTCAATCATGTCGCTAAATATGCTCATCGTGCACCTTTGAAATGTCGCCGGTGCATTACATAGCCCGAAGGGCATACGTTTATAAGCATATGTGCCAAACGGACAAGTGAATGTTGTCTTGGCTTGATCCTCAAGGGCTACATCGATTTGATTGTACCCCGAATATCCATCTAAAAAACAATAGAAAGCCTTACCGGACACCCTTTTCTAGGACTTGATCAAGGAAGGGTAAAGGGAAGTGGTCCTTTCGGGTCACATTATTGAGGCGGCGATAATCAATGCACATTCGCCACCCGGTTTACACTCGGGTTGGCACTAACTCATTGTTGTCATTTCTTATCACCGTGACACCCGATTTCTTAGGCACCACTTGGGTCGGACTAACCCATTTGGAATCGGAGATGGGGTAAATGATACCCGCATCTAGCAATTTTAAAACCTCACCTTTAACCACTTCCTTCATGTTAGGGTTCAATCACCTTTGCATTTGACGAATGGATTTAGCCTCATCTTCTAAAAAAATACGGTGAGTGCACACAAGAGGACTAATCCCATGAAGGTCGGCGATAGTCCATCCTAGGGCTTTTCTATGTTTCCTAAGCAACGCTATCAACCCTTCCTCTTGGCTCCCAGACAAGCTAGAGGAAATCACAACCGGGTATGACTCCCCATCCCCTAAAAATGCATATTTTAAATTGGAAGGCAAGGGTTTCCTCTCGGGAATGGGAGGCTTCTCCTCCGAAGGAATCGGTTTCTCGGCACTAGGGTGGAGGGGTTCAAAAGAAGGGGTCTATTTACCCACATGTAAACACTCCTCTCTCGCACCCTCTAAATGAGACAATTCACTTGACACCATGCCCTCACTATCAAGTGAAGCATGCGGTTCACTTCTCACTAATGCCCTCTCCAAAGGGTCCTCAAAACTCTCCCGCTCAAAGTGCTCTTGAACTATGCTCTCTATGATATCTACCTCCCGGATATCCTCACACTCCCCCTTTTGTTTGGCAACCGAAAAGATGTTAAGCTCGAAGGTGGTGTTGCCAAAAGACAATTTCACTAACCCATTCCTACAATGTATGATGGCATTGGAAGTAGCTAGGAAAGGGCGTCCCAAGATCACAGGAATTTGGTTGTGAGCTATGCAACTCTCAACAGGTTGGGTGTCTAGGACAATGAAATCGACCGGGAAGCAAAAGTTATCAACTTGGATGAGAACATCCTCGATGATACCTCTTGGAACCTTTATAGAACGATCCGCCAATTGCAAGGTAACACGAGTAGGGCTCAACTCTCCTAGGCCAAGTTCCTTATACACTGAAAAGGGCAAAAGGTTGACACTAGACCCTAAGTCTAACAAGGCACGATCGATCTTGGTGTTCCCAATGGTACAAGAAATAGTAGGACATCCGGGGTCCTTGAATTTCGGCACGGTTTTACATTGCAAAATCGCACTTTGGTTTTCATTCATCATAGCGGTTTCCTTGACATGCAACCTTCGCTTAAAAGTGCATAAGTCCTTCAAGAACTTAGCATAAGAAGGTATTTGCTTAATTGCATCAAGGATAGGGATGTTGACCTTGACTTGTTTAAACACTTCATAAATTTCCGCATTTAGAAGTTCATTCTTTGGTTTGGTCAACCTTTGCGGGAAGGGAGCATGTTTGACTATGTCCCTTCTCTTATCCCTCTCACTTTCACTCAAAATCTCAATGGGATTGGCTAAGTCCCCCCCCCCCCTTCTCTCGGCTCTTTTTCCTCTTTCTCTTTTTCTCTCTCTCCTTGACCAACACTCTTCCTAGAAGTCTCATCCCGAGGTGGGATAGTTTTATCAATGGTCTTTCCAGTTCTAAGTGTGGTTATGGCTTGCACTTGGTCATGACTTGTACTAGGGTCACTCTTACCCTCGGTTATGTGCACTTGCCTCACCGCCGGGTTAGGTTGAGGTTGAGCCGGGAATCTTCCCGGGACATTTTGGGTCAAAGCTTGTGTCAATGTAGACATTTGCTTTTGGATGTCCTCAAGTAACCTATAGTGTTGGTCTAGCACTTTTTCTTGTTTATCAACCCTTGAACTAACCCCCCTCATGTCATTGGCAAGTTGGTAAACATTGTCCTCTATGGGCTTCCTATGGAGGGGTTGGTATGGCCTTGGTTGATTTTGGAATTGGGGCACGGGTGCTTGTTGGTAAGGTGGAGGTGGATGTTGTGGTGGAAGTGCTTGTGGAGGTGGATGTTGTGGTGGAATTGCTTGTGGAGGTGGAGGTGCTTGGTATGATTGAGGGTTTTGATACCCTCCTTGATAGTTGTGGGAGTTTGAAGTCCCTTCATTGTTCCTCCACTCAAAGTTGGGATGATCTCTCCACCCCGGGTTGTATGTGTTTGAATAGGGGTTACCCCCTCCTCTTGAATATTGGCCAATTGCATTAACTTGGCCGTGCAAAGCCTCCTTCACACCCGGAATGATTGGGCATGAAGCGGTGGTATGGTCCGAGGTTTCACACACAAGACAACATACTTCCCTCAACTCCTCACTCTCTACCGATTGAACTTTTTTCACCTCAAGAGCCTCTAACTTTCTTGCTAAGGTAGCCACCCTAGCATTGACATCATCAACTTCCTTGAGTTGATATCTTCCCACCCCTTGTTGGATTGAGCGACCCTCGGGATTTTGGGTCCCGGTAAGTGCCCAATCTCTAGCCTTATTTGCCAAGTTATCAAAATAATCGTATGCCTCATGGGGTTGCTTATCAAAAAACGTCCCTGCACACATGGACTCGACAAATTGCTTGAGTTGGGGTGTCAAAGAAGAATAAAATGTGTTGATGACGTGCCAATCGGCGAAACCGTGATGGGGGCAAGAATTTAAGAGGTCTTTGAACCTCTCCCAACATTGAAAGAAAGTTTCCCCCAACAAAGGAGAAAACTGTGAAATTTGCCTTCGAATGGCCTCGGTTCTATTTTCGGGGAAAAATTTGCTCAAAAATTCCCCTTGGAGAGTAGCCCAAGAATGGATGGACATAGGTCGCAAGGAATTGAACCAAAGCTTAGCTTTGTCCTTCAAACAAAATGGGAAGAGTTTCAACAAAAATACTTCCCTTGGACATGAGTTGTCCATAGCAATTGAACAAGCATCCTCAAATTCCTTAAGAAAAATGTAGGGTTGTTCCGAATCTATCCCATGGAATTGAGGCAACATTTGCATCATTCCCGACCTAATGTTTAGAGTGTTGTGATGGGGCGGGAAAACAATGCACGATGTTGGTGCTTGCCTTGGTGGGTTTAGGTAGTCCCGGAGAGTCCGTATAGGGGGAGCCGCCACATCGCCATGATGGCTCCCTCTTTCAAACTCCTCATGACCTTCCGGGTGGATTTGGACATTTGGATGCAAGGGTTGAATATTAGGTAAGCCGGGTTCATTGGGATTTGCCATTGGAATGAAACCTAGGTCGACCACTAAAGGTAAGCTAGGTGTTGGTGAAGATGTGCTTGTGCTCTCAATGCTCTCTATCCTCACAAGGCGATGATGTTCGTCCCGCGTGAAATATGACATGCAAGAATGAATGCACACAAAAGGTTGGACCGATAAGGTCGTTCAGCACATCATACACAATTCCCTAGGCCGGACAACGGCTTTTTTTTTCAATTCTAGGCCGGACAACGGCTTTTTTTCAATTCAACTCCGTACCTCCAATCTCCACATACAATAAGCGTACCACCAATTTGAAACTTTCACACACTATCCTAACTCCACTAAATACTCCCGAAGAGGGATAATTTCTTAACAAAAATGCAATGCAATTATGCTATATCAAACAAAAGAAACTAGAGAAAAGAATAAATAGAAAATAATCCTAAAAATAAAACACCTTAAGGGAAATGAGAGTGTACCGGGGCCCGAAGCCCGTAGATGCTTCCCTCGGGGGTGGTGATGAAATCCACCCTTTTTGTGTGTTCTTTTTTTTTTTTTTCTTTGCTTGCTCTTCTTTTTTTTTTTTTTTCAATTTTCTTCCGCAATCCTTAGCTTTCGTCCGGTGTAGCTTTTGCCTATGAAGTCCCCGGCAACGGCGCCAAAACTTGACACGCCTCTAGTTGTGCTTCAACTGGAGCCACTCCGCAAGGGCACGGAGGTCGCGCTTGTAGTAAAACCGGAGGATCCGGTGTCGTTCTCTCCCAAGGGAATTCTGCAAATATAGCAACAAAGCTCAACTAGCACGGGTACTTATCTTGATGGATTGCAAATGAAAATTCTTAACATAAAAGAGACCAAAAATATGTTGGTTTTGAGATGATGATGGTTATATGCTTCATGCAATAATTTAGTGACTATAAAAAAAAATAACAAAAGCTAGTTTTATGTGATTAAGGAGAAAAGCTTGGACATGGTTGTTTTGATCCACCAATTCACAACAAGGGTTTCCAATGAGAGGTTTTATAACTCAAATCAAGAATCGCACCTTGGATTCTTGATTCGGAAAATGTCGGCTATAAAAATGTGGGTTTTGTTTGATTGAGCCTAGAGAGAGAATATATAATTGGTACCCTAGAATCAAACCTTAAACATGTGCAATACCTATACCAAATGTTGATTTGTGCATAAATATTACCAAAGGGTTATGAATCTAGGTTTTTCTAATGAATCTCATACTAAATCAAATGAAACCATATAATTTTGAGGATATGACTTTGAAGTCCATACAACCCATTTTCAACCCTTTGAAGATCCTTGGTGGGTCTTCACAACCACATCCAAGGGGTGTTTAGCTACTAGAATCCATGTTAACTAACATAAAAAGAGACAAATCTAACATTAAACTATAAAAAGCTAGTGTTTGGTTGCCAAGAAAATGAGAGAAAGTGCCAAGAAAATGATGGAAAGTTGCTAGAAAATGTAGAAAATCATTCACTTCATATATATAACCAACATTCACTTACAATCATCCAAAAGCAATAAATGACATTAAATACAAAGCATTAAGAGTAGATCTAACCAAAAACTTTACAAGATAACAAAAATCCACTTTTGGAGCCTTCTTCCCGTCCAAACTGCTGCAGAAAATACCCTATATCCCTTTTTGTCTCGAACAAAAGCTTTTATACTCTGCAGAAAAACAGAGTCTGTACACACCGATCGATCGGTGTACGACCGATCGATCGCCCGATCGATCGCCCGATCGATCGGTCATGGCGATCGAACGCCCGATCGATCGCAAAACCGACCCCTCTGAAGTTTGCTTCTGTATCGTCTGTTGTGAGGATTCCGACGTCACCGATCGAACGCCCGATCGATCGGAAAAACGCCCTCTCTGAAGTTTGCTGCAGAAGGTGAACAGAGCATCACCGATCGATCGCAGGATCACCGATCGATCGGCCGATCGATCGGTCATGCTCAAGATTGCCCATTTGCCTTAGTTTGAGCTCCAAATCCTGCAAAAAGTGTACAAAAAGAGTTTTAACGTGTTTTAGGGGTTAGAATACTAAATTAAGACCAAATTTAACTATTCAACTAACAATTTAAGCCCAAAAGATTACTATTTCTAAGGGTAATCATTGGTCTCTGCGAGTAACCTTATGCTACGAGTCGTGCTTTATATCATACTATTTTATTTTTCTCGTTTTGCTTTCTTACAAATACCCATTTATATCCAACTAGTTTTACAGTTTCAGGTGTTTGGACTACAAGTTCAAATACTTTACATTGTGCTAATGAGTTTAACTCTGCTTTGATTGCATCTTTTCATTTTGGTCAATCATTTCTTTGTCAGCATTCATCGATTGTCTGTGGTTCACTCTCTTCATTACTTTTGGTAATATTAAGAGCCACTTTAAATAAAAATATATTATCAACAACCGTTCTATTTCTATTCTAGGTTTTTTCTCTATTTATATAACTTGTTGAGATCTCATTATTTTCAAGTATTTTCGTTTACAGGAGATATCTTTTCAAAATGTTCTTCTTATAGGAATTCCTTTTTAGAAAGTTTAGATATTATAATTTCTTTAGGAGCAACAACTTACTTATACATTTTTCCTTATGTCTTTTTTTTTTTTTTTTCTAGGAATAGTGTCTTTTACAATAATAGGCCTCCCACGCTTCAAGCGCACTTTAGATTCATTTGATGATGTACTAGTATATTGTCCTATAGGGACATCAATACGTGTTGAAGTATTAACAACTGGTATATGTGATTTTGCCACCCTTTTTGTGTAGGTGAACGCATCAGGCAATTAATTTGCGATTGTCTGTAAATGAATTATTCTGTAAATTTTTTATTCACATTGACTTGTTCGAGTATCAATATGAGATTGTACTGAAACATTCCAACTAATCTCTCATTGATTTTTTAATTGCTTCTTTTCTCCTCATAATGATGAGAAAGCTAACTCATCAAAATGACAATTCTCAAAACATGCCTTGAAGACATCACCTGTTAAGGATTTCAAATATCTAATAATATATGGAGAATCAAAACCAACATAAATTTCAATTCGACGCTAGGAACCCATTTTAATACACTGTAGGGGTGAAATTAGAACATATACAGCACAACCAAAACTTATTTTGTTGTTGACCATTAACAAGTTGTAATGGTGAGTATTGATGATAAGCAGTTGGTCGTACATGTACTAATGATGCAACACCAACAAAAATAGGTAATTTTGTTTTTATAAGTAAAGGTTCAAACAATTAACTAAAGTCGTTTTATAAAAGATTCTGCAAGACCATTTTGTGTGTGTGTGTATGTGTGTGTGTGTGAGCAATTGAGTGTTCAATATCAATTCCCATTGACATGCAATAATCATCAAAGGCTTAAGAGGTAAATTCTCCAGCATTATCTAGTAGTGTTGACTTAATCGAGTAATCTGAAAACTATACCCGTAATCTAATAATTTGAGTAAGAAGTCTAACAGAAGCAATATTACGGGTAAAAAGTAAATAAACATATGACCACCGTATAAACACATCTATTAAAACCATAAAATAATGAAATGATTCACATAGAGGATATATTGGTTCATAAATATTTTCTTAAATTCTTTATAAAAATGATGGGGATTCAACAACTACTTTTGAAGAAGATAGTCTGGCAATTAATTTTCTTTGTGAACAAGCAACACATGTATTATCATTTGACAAAAAAATCTTCTGGTACTTTAGTGAGTGTTCATGTGAGTTTTCAATAATTCGACGCATCATTGTTGATCCTGAATGACCCAACCGATTACGTCATAGTATAAAAAAATTTCGGTCAAAACACTTCTGGTGCATCATTACAGGTGATTTCTTAACTTTTATAGCAGTATAATATAATCCAAAAGACAATGCAGTTTCTTTGTTATATACTTCTTTCCTGAAGTATAAGAAATAATGTAAAGTTGTTATACATTATCTTCATTTGTCATCTCAATATGATATCTATTACGACGTATATCTTTAAAACTGATCAGATTTCTTGTACATTTAGTATAGTACAATGCATCATCAATATATAATTTTGTTCCTCTTGGCAATATTATATTGGCCATTTCGGAGCATTTAATCAATTTTGTTGTATCAGATATTGTATTGACATTAGCTTCAAGTAATGTCAAGTATGAGAAATATTTTTTTTCTTGAAGAATGGTGTGTGTTGTTCCATTGTCTATTAGACATGTGTCCTCATCATTCATTCTAAAAACAATCAACGCGTTGGTACGATTCATGCATCTATACAAAAAAAAATATTAAAATTGCTTATTTAAAATAAATAGGTTCATTAAAAGGAAAAAGTATATGAAGAAAAATTACAAAATATGATAATAAACTAGAAAATAACATTAATTAGTGTAGACATCCACATCACCCATTAAATGGTCTATTTTTCACCGGCATCTTCAAACAAATGTGAAACATCCAGATTAGTAATATCGACTGGGCCATCAAAGTTCGTAAAATACATTTCTGCATTTTTTTTCTTTTGTCTTTAATTGAGGCTTGGTAAAATTCTCTCAAATGTTTGGATGTATGACAAATACGTGACCAATACTCTTTCATTCCACACCTATAACAAGTATCTTCATAATTCTTAGAGGGTTTCTTTTGTAAACCTTTTTTATTTTTCTTGTTTTACTTTAAAGTTATTCCATTGCTGGTGGTATGGTGTAATATTTTTAAACCTTACATGATAATTGTTATCTACACGATAATTCCTACGAGTTCAAAAACTATTCCTGCCACAGCTACAGCCATATTCGCGTCCACAACCATTAAATGATATTACATTCACTTCGGGGAATACAATAGAATCAGTAGGCTGGGACTAATGATTTTTCATTAACAACTCATTATTTTGCTTGGTCACAATAAGACATGATATTAATTCAAAATAATTTCTAAATCCACGCTCTCGATATTGCAGTTGCAGAAGTACATTCGAGACATGGAATGTAGAGAGTGTTTTTTCTAACATGTCTTTATCAGTAATAATTTCTCTTCATAACTTTAATTGTGAACTGATTTTACATAATGCAGAGTTGTACTCACTAACAGTTTTAAAATCTTGCAACCTTAGGTGCATTCAATTAAATTGAGCTCTTGTGAGGATTACAATTTTCTGGTGCTCGTATCTCTCTTTTAAATTTTTTTTCATAATGTCAATTGGTCTTTTACTGCGAGATACTCAGATTTTAATTCTTCATGACGATGATGACAAAAAAAAAATCATTGTTTTAGCGGGATCCTGCTAGGACGTTTCATTTTTCTCAATTATTGTTCGTCCAACGTCCTTCGCAAATAGATGAATTTTAGCATCAAGGATCGAAGATAAATAATTATTGCCAGAAATGTCAAGGGCGACAAATTTCAATTTTGTGAGATTCGACATTTTCATAATGTTATATTAACAAAACAATAAGATTAAATCATCACAAAATTATTAAGACTACATAAAATAATAAAATAGATACCACTTGAAACGAAGAAACATGTGTCAACATGAATATTAAATAATAATTACCTTCTAAAAATCTTACACTTCGTAAAAGTCATCAAGCATTAAAAACTATGAAATGTATACATATGTGTGTACTCAGAGCATCGTGCTAATAATGTATTATAAAACTAAAAGAATATAAAGCAATTAAAATAACTCAACACAAAGTATAATGAATAGTTCTTTAAGAACTTTCAAATATTTATCATATTAGTTATTCTAGAATAATAAGGGATTGATCTTCTGGATTATCTAAAACTTTATTAATAGTACAGAATTAAATAGAACACAACATGATCTTTGAGAATTTACTTATACTTCCATTCCTTCTATTTTCTCTCTACTTCTTTCTCTATTTTTAATTATACTTTAAACTATCTCTAAGCCCCTATATTTACACTAATTTGGAGACGTTGGCATGGGAGTTGAGGAGGCAACAACTGTTAGCCGCCTAAGGTCATCCATATCCATCCATTACATGATAATGGAGACATTATGAGGACTAGCTAATAACAGCTATTTGGAAATGGTGGAAGGGAAAGAGAAAGGAAATAAGAGAGAAATTGTGGAAAGTTATACCCTAGTCATCTATGCCTAGACGGATATCCACGAGGGATAAATCCCTCACAGTCTCATTCTAGTACTTAAATTTGGATTGTCCAACATCTGGAGTGCACTTGATTATACCCTAAAAGTGTAATCATAAGCCCTTAATTTGTACTTTGTTAGACTTATATTGCAATTAATTATCTTACTTTAGTTAGATATTTGTTTGAGTATGTTTTGTATGTGTTTTGTAGGTTATATAAGTTAATAAAGGCAAAAAGAAAGCAAAAATAATTAAAGTGGGTTCAAGGCGAATAATTTGTTCATGAAAATTCATATCTATCTCGATATTCTGGCCATAACTTTTTACTCCAATGTCCGATTGAGCTGATTTTTGCGACATTGGAAAGAAGACTTCAAGCTCTACAACTTTTCATCTAATGTCCATCGACTGAATCGAACTCTAGAGTGGCGAAATCAAGTTTCAAAATTTCTGGGGTCGAACAGTGATGAATAGTACCATCTGGACGGTTACTGTTCACTATCCAGACACACTTCAAACGGCCGTTAGACGCGCCGTTCGGACGGTTACTGTTCATCCAGAATGCATTTTTTGCGTCTGAAGTTGTGTTTTTAAGTTTTTTTTTTTGTATAATTTTTGAGGAGTTAGGGCTAATTTGAGCAAGGAAGCGGCGGGAGAGCTCCTCCAAAGTTAATTTTTTTTCATTTTTCTTCATTTTTAATTTAGATTTAGCTTTGTAATGGTAATATAGGAGTAGAACTTGTAATTTCCTTTCATTTTATTGAATTTTCTTTCACTTTTTTACACTATCCTTGTATCCAAACACTCTTAATCTTCAATTAAATTTTAGTTTAAATCTCTACATGCTTTGTTTTCATTTTTTATGCTTTTATTATGAGTTTAATTAGCTAGTTTTTACATTGGATTTAAATGTAAAAATCACCCAAATAATCCAAGGAATTCAATTGGAGGTATCTCATAGATTAATTGTCATATTTTCTTAGAATTCGAATTTCTAATAATTAGGTGTTGAATTTTAGAAAACTTAGATCATTGACTAAGTTTGGAAATTTTCATCACTCAAATCAATGGTATTAATTTAGGACTCTTGACTAGAAAAATACTCCACAATTGCTAAAAATTCATTCCCAACAATTAATTGAAGATGCCTTAGAAAACCTAGCTTATTGACTATGTTTGACTAATTAATGCACAAACCACAAATTTGGTATTAACTAAGCTGAATCGATGGTATTAACATTTGATTCCCCAGTGAACATGTATCTAATTTCAATTACTTGAGAATTATCGATTTTCAAAGTTAAATCTTCCGAATCAAACACATTTAAATGTTGTGTTTGATTTGAGTTATAAACCTCATTGGAAACCTTGGATGAAATTGAGTGATTGGATCATTTGAGCCCAATTCTCTTTTAATTGCTTTAATTCTATTTTCACTTTGTTTTACTTTAATTGTCTAGTGTTAATTGTTTTAATTTCCATTGCATTAGGATAGTAATTCAAAACCATCATCAAAAATCCAAAACATTTTTGGTCCTTTTATTTTCCTTTTTATTTTAGGTCCAATTTTCCTCTTTAATTGTAATTCGATCCTAGGTTAGGTTAGTGTGAGTTGACTGCTAGAGCCTATATTGAGTTAGATCCCTTGGGAGAGAACGATTCCAGATCTTCCGATTTATACTTCATGCGACCCCCGTACTCTTGCGGGGTGCTAACTTCATTTGTAGGAAACCGCATTTGGGGGCAAGTCAGCACTCACTTGATCAACTTGAACAGCCTTTCGGGTTGGCTAGAAAATAGTTAAGAACACTAAATCTTTGCTTTCTTAGAAGCACTAAACTATTTACTGGGACTTTTCTAATTATGATTTGATTTAGGAAAATTGGATTCCGTAGAAATTTTATGCAAAAAATATAAATAGTGATGGGATAATAGCATTTTGGAACGATAAAACAAAATAGTAAGTGTTTTGATTCGCAATGAAGAGGCCACAAATTAACAATAAAACAATTATGAGAAAAAATAATGGCTGCTTTGCTTTGATTCACGGGTTATTTGGATGTGACTTTTCTAACAATTTATGGCTGACAATTTTGAACTATGCTTGACTTCGGATAAAAAAAAAAAGTGACTTTTTAGAACTAGCATAATCTTAAAAAAGTCATTAACAAGCGTGACTTATTAAAACTAACTTAAACTTATCGCTAATGGAATTTTTAGGGAGTAGTCCAAACACCCTTAAAATAAAGAACAGCAAATAGTCACATTACTCGGTACAAAAAATCTATTTGAATCGACTATTCTTTAATTTAAGGGTAAATAATTATTTTTCCCCTCCAATTTTACATTAGATTTTATTGTCATCCCTAAACTTTGATTTTTTCTACTTTGGCCCTCCAACATTTTAAAATAAGTTAGAAAAATTTAAAACCAATTACATTTTAACCCTCTAAACTATGGTTTAGTTTTACTTTAACTGCTAAACTAAAAGTTGTTATATTTTACCCCTAAACTATGAGAGTTTATATTCATATTAACAATATTAACAAACAAACAAAAAAACAAATTGAATACTTATAGTATTTCTAATCGGATACAATATAATAAATTTCCCTAGTTAACAAATACGTAGTTCCAAAATCTTCTTGATATTGTCAGAGCTAATAATTGATGGTTCACAAAAACAAGATTTTATGAATCATTTTGGCCATTTTGATTTATAACATTTCATAGATATGAAATTATTTTTTTCTCTTTGTTTTAGAGAATAATAGAAAATTTTGACCAAAGAAATTCCTAAGTTTAAATTTTATAATGCAGAAAATATAACTATTTTTATTTGAATGAGGGTAAAGTAATATTATATTATAATTTACAAGGTCAAAGTATAATTAATATTTAATTTCTTTACTTATTTTTAAAAGTTAGACCACATTGACTTATATTCTCCTAGCGCAAAACAAATCCAACGTGCAAGTGGACCAAAATTGCAGCTGATCATCCCATTTTTCAAAACGAGTAATACAGAATTTCTTTTTTTTTTTTAACCTTTTGAGTTAAAAAAAAATAAAAAACAAAAAAAAGCAGATAGAAAAGGTAAAAAAAAACTAGACGAGGTTGCCTTTGTAAGTGAAAATGGACCGAAACTTGTATGCTATGTTTGTTTCACAGGATGAAGAAAAATATAATTCCAGTAAATTTGTAGAATAAGATTGTTTGTTTAGTTTGGAATTTGAAACTTTTTAAAAAAAAGCTATTTTGAAATTTACAAAAAATATTGGAAAACAACTCATAATTTAATATGAAACAACTTGGAGCAAAGTCATAAAAGGAATATTAAACAAGAACTTTCTATCTAGATTGTATGTGTATATTGTATTTGCTTAAATTATTTACTTTTCAATTTTTTGTTCTAATTACTTACTTTTGAATTGTTCAAACGAGCACAGAGAGAGAGAGAGAGAGAGAGAGAGAGAGAGAGAGAGAGAGAGAGAGAGAGAGAGAGAGAGAGATTTTGCGTTCGTAATATTGACATTTTAATTGAAAAATGATGAAAAAAAAAATATTCTCCTCAAAAATACTTTTCTCCAGAGGGTTATTTTCATTTGTGGAATTCCAAACTACTAATGTTCGATGTATGTTTGGCTCGTCAAAAATTTGTTTTAGATCGACTCATTATATAAAAAAATAATTACACAAACATCCCTAAACTATGATTCAGTTTCACTTAACCTTGTTTAACTAAAAACCTTAACACTTAGAACCCTTAGAGTAAAAATTCATATAAATTTAACCGTTTTGTTAGTCATCCATTAGCAAATAGATGGACAATTAAACATAGTTTTGTCAAAAACATGACCGTCAATTCTCTTATATAGTGCATACATACATATATATATATATATATATTTGAAAACCCCATTTCTCTCTCCCCGTATGCAACCCGCTACATGGGGATTTTCATATATAAATACATTGTCTAGGGGAAGACATTATTTTTTACATGAAACTTTGTTTAATTTATTGTATGCAAGTCAAATGATCATTGTTTGTCCATTTTGTTAACAGATGACTGACATAAAGTTGAAATTGATACGGATTCTAAATTTAAGGGGTCAAGCTATAATGTCTTTTAATTAAAAAAAGTTGTGTGATAATTAGTCATACTGTAGACTATGTCCATATAATTACACTTTATATAAATAAGTCAAGTTTAGATATATTTTAAAATTTATTAATTTTTTAAATTTAACTCGACATATTTGTATATACTAAAAAAAAGTAAGTTACTAAACCTCGACCCAATTAAACTCTTTTGAAATTGACTTAAAATATAAAAGATAACATTAAACATATGTTAAAACTAGATAAGTTTTTAAGTTAAACAAATTAATTCGAGTGTACTGTTTCCAGCCGTAGAAGGAGAGAGACAGCCTAACGCGCCCAAACATTGCACCGACTTGAATGGGTCTTAGTTTACGATTCTTACCTTCCAAGTTAACAGAGAGTCTCTCCTTTCCACATGGCTTTAAGAAACGCGCCGGCGACACACCCACCATCCGCGGACCCTAGAAGAATTTTTTTTTTTTTTTACCTTCTTGGACTAGAACGTTTAAAAGTTTTAATTTTTTAAACGTTGCATGTCCAGCTGTCCACGTTCTTTCTGGGGTCCACACGCCTATTCTCTAAACACGCCCTCTATGTATATATATGTCCCCCTAAACCACCCTCTTCCCTCATATTAGAAGCATCACTCTCTCTCTCAAATCTCTTTGTTTCCCTTTGGAGTTTTTCTCTCTCTAGATACACAAAACTATATCTTCGGTCTGCAATGGCGCAATTGGGCTCGTTCAAGGCTTTGACGGTCTTCATTGTCACCGCGATCTTATCCGCTGCTGCATCGGCGCAAGACTTCGAGATGGCTCCGGCACCGGCGCCGTCCGTGGACACTGGATCGGCATACTCATTGCCGATCTCTGGAGCAATTGTGTGCTCGTCGCTGGTTCTGTCTTTGTTCGCGCTCGTGAAGCATTAGATCTCCGATTCTTTGATTCATTGATACACACATACATACCTATATATATATATATATATATCGTATTCACACATATACGCGAGTGTCTGATGGTGTATTGTCATGGATGGAGTGTGAGGGATACTACATTTATTGTCCTTATATTTTTCCAAATATATTTGTTTTGATTATTTGGATTACAGATGGAAATAAGAGTTTGATTTTTAATATACTTGTTCATGTCATTCATGGATTTCTCATATATTAAATATGCACAACTTATTGTTCCATATATATAGGGGCAGATCCAAAAATTTTCTTGGATCCTATATATCCCACTTGGTCTCTTCATTGTTTCACTTGTTCTCTTCATAGGTCTACCACTGTTAATTAATATATACATATGGAAGTTTACTTTACTGTGATCCTATATAGCCCTAGGTTCCTCTAACTGAAATCTTGTTTATATTAGCTTTTTTACTAATAAAAAGATCATAAAATTTGTTTTAAGTCATAAGATGATAAATAAGTTAGCTCAAACGAGTTCTGAGCATACTACTCGCGGACACCATGTGTTTGTTTTTCTCTCTTATAGTCTTATGATCATTACTCATATAGTCATATTGCACTCAGTCTCAACCTAATTACAAAAATATTTTTCTTGGAGCCAAATTTATTTTCTCTTGTTCAAAAACTTGACGTGAAGATGCAATCAAATTGGAGAAAACCATAACATCGAGTGTATGACTTGTGCTTAATCGTGTTCTGAACAAATTTAGATGATGATTAATAATCGATAATCACGTTGTTTAAGTGCTTAGTCAGAACAAGTTTTCATGAATCTTCTATCTTAAGAATTATAATTGTTGCTTAATCGAGTGTATAATTGTTGATTATTCCATATCAAGAAAATATGCCGACATTGTTAAAACTAAATTTGAACTATCTATTACTAAAAGCATCATAGTTAGCTTCACCGATACAAACTAAGATGTATCAAATGCAATAGGACTAGCTAATAACAGCTGTTTGGAAATTGTGGAAGGGGAATGAGAAAGTAAGAGATAAGAAATAAGAGAGAAATTGTGAAAAGTGATAGTTTTCCTCTTTATGGTTTTGTAAAGAAAATTAAAACAATATGAAGGACAATAATTTTGAAATTGAAAGAAAACAGGAAATAAAATACTAGAGTAAATAAAATAAAAGAAAATTGAGAAGTGAAATTATTTCTCTTGATTTTCTTTAGATTTTTTTTCCCTTTCCTCCCAAACTGATACCAAACAGGAAAAGAAAAAAATATTTTTATTTTTCTTTCCTTTCACTTTTTTTACTCAAGTTCCAAAAAGTTTGTAATACTAGCGTCAGCGAGGTTGCCTAACATTGGAGGACTGTTAGCACCAAATTAGAAAGGTTTTTTTCTTAAGGTAGTATTTTATAATAAAAAAATCATATATAATTTGTGTAATAATATGATTGAATGAAAGCCATTTACTTTAAAACAAAACATTCACATGATGACTCCTGATTATAAAAATACCACATCAAGTAATACTAGTAAAAAATTTTATACAAATTCATGAAGAATAGTATTTTTTTTTTTTTCTGAAGTTCGATTTTCAAATTGGCTAATATATGCAAGCCCTCAAGACAGCTACTCCATAGGATAACAGCTGCTCACATCCGATCCTCTTCACACCCTTGGGTTGCCTTTTTAAGTGATCGCAAACAATTTGTTTTGTATTAGTAGTGGAGAGTCCCCCCAACATTTCAGGGGTATCAATTACTTCTGAAACATGGCAAACTATCTATCTGGAATGTACGCCTTTGAGGCGAGAAAATAGTTTTTTTTTTTATTGTTGTAATTATGGGTGTTTGGACCAATTTACAGACATTTCAACTAATCTCTTTTCTGAACTGATTAAAGGTAGATCATTCACATCAAGACTAAAGTATCCACAAGAAATGAATCTCTTGCCACTTGACCTTAGAAGTTAAACCTGAGTTAGCCAATGTGAAAATCACATCCACTTTAATAACTCAAAAAACCCTTGGAATTGGCTAGAAATAGTTAAGAATAAAAAATATGTGCATTCTCAGAAACACAAACCTACTAATTGGGAACTCATTATGATTTGATTTAGGAAAATTGGATTCCACATATATTTTATACAAAAAAAAAACTCTACAATAGTGATGTAATAATGGAATTTTGAACTGATGAATCAAAACAGTAAGTGCTTTGATTTGAAATGAAAACACCACAACTTAACAGCGGGAAATTATGAACAAAAATAATAGGTGCTTTGATTTAAAATAAAGGATATGACAAGTCACATTGTTCTATACAAAAATTCTATTTGAATAGCATTTTTTTATTTAAATATCAAATTCATCTATGTTTTCCTAGCACAAAACAAATCCAACATGCAACTAGACCAAAATTGCAATTAAACATCCCATCTGTCAAAACTAGTACTACAGAAATATTTTTTTTCTTTTTGAGTTAAAAAAAAAAAAAAAAGCAGAAAAGAAAAGGGACAAAAAAACTAGACGAGGTTGCCTTTGATACTGAAAATGGACCAAAAATAGGTACCCAAAAAAAATGAAAATGGACCAAAACTTGTAAGCTATATTTTTTTCACAAAATGAACAAAAAATAATTTCCAGAAACTTTGCAAAATAAGATTGTTTATTTAGATTAGAATTTAAAAAAATTTAACAAAGCTATTTCGAAATTTAGAAAAATATTGGTAAACAACTTCTCATAATCAAATAGGTAACAGATTGAAGCAAAAGTTGTAAAAGGAATGTTACTTGAAGAACTTTCTTCTTTTTTTTTTTGGGTGCTCACACAAGAACTTTCTATCTTGATCGTATGTGTATATTACAATTGCTTAAATTATTTAGTTCTGAATTTTTTGTTTGACTTACTTACTTTCGAATTGTTCAAACAAGCATTGGAAGGAGAGAGAGATTTTGAGTTCCTAATATTGACCACACAATTGAAAAATGAGAAGAAAAAAAATATTCTCCTCTGAAATACTTTTCTAAAGAAAGTAATTTTCATTTGTGGAATTCCAAACTATTGATGTTGGATTGATGTTTGGGTAGTCGAAAATTCATTCTAGATCCACCCATACAAATAGGATAATTACATAGTTACTCTTTAAATTATGATTTAATATCACATAATTTTCTTCAATTAAAAACGTTATATCTTAACCTCCTAAAGTCAAATTAACACTAGTCATCCATTAGCAAATGTATGGAAAATGGTCATGTGTCAGGACAAATTAAATAGAATTTTCTTAAAAAATGACCTTCTCTTCTCAGCATATACACCTAAAGGCGCCCATTTCTCTCTCCCCGTATGCAACAGACAAAATGAGGATTTCCATGTATATATGCACTATCTAAGAGCAGAGGTCATTTTTTATACGAAACATATAGTTAATTTATCATATGGAAATCACATAACCACATTGTTTGTCTATTTTGTTAATGAATGACTAACAGAAGGAGGGTGAAATTGATATGAATTCTTATCAAATGTAATGTTTAGTTGAAAAATATTAAGTAATATTGAGTCATAATTAATGAATGTCCATGTAACTATATCTTATATAAACAAGCTAAATTTAAATATATTTTAAAACTTGTTAATTTTTTGAGCTTTGATTCGATAAACTTATATATATTCAAAAAGATAACAAGTTACTAGACCTCGACTTGCAAAATAGAAGACAATTTTAAACACATTTTTTCAAGTTAAACTTGAAGAAATTAACTTGACTCTATTCGTTTACAGCTCTAGAAAGAGAGAAACAAGCCTAACAAACCCTGAAGAATGCCCAAACTATAGTTATCAGAATCAAATCGAACTGGTCGATTAAATCGGTCTAATTTAAAATCAAACCATGAATTCGTACGATTTAACTAATTTATTAAAAATGTATATGAATAGAATTGAACTGAAAGAACCAACCGAATTTGATGTATTGTGGTTATGAGTTAAACTTAAAAAGTCAGAATAGAATTAAACAACACTTACCACTGCTCCATTTAATTTCTTATGTTTTGCTTTACAATATAAATTTTATTTAAAATAAAATATATTTAATTTATAATATCAATTGAACTAATTAAACCAGCGTCGGAATTTATTATTTTACCGATTTAATGTACAGTTCAATTACGATAAAACATTGCACCAACTTGAATGGGTCTTAGTTTACATTTCTTACGTTAGCTGATTCTGTTCCTTTTACCAAAGTCTGCCACATGGCTTCAGGGAAACGTGGCAGCGACGAACACCCACCCACCGGCGGACTCTAGAAGAGTCCATTTTTTTCGACCGTTTAAAAGTTTTAAACGTTGCATGTGCAGCTGTCCACGTTCTATGTGGGGTCTACACGCCTATTCTCTATACACACCCTATATATGTCCCCTCCCAACTCACTCTCTTCCCTCAGATTAGAAGCATCTCTCCCTCTCTCTCTCTCAAATCTCTGTTTCTCCTCGAGCTTTTCTCTCTCTACATACTCAAAACTATATCTTCGGTCTGCAATGGCGCAATTGAGCTCGTTCAAGGCTTTGATGGTTTTCATCGTCGCCGCGATCTTATCCGCTGCTTCATCGGCGCAAGACTTCGAGATGGCTCCGGCACCGGCGCCGTCCATTGACGCTGGATCCGCGTACTCATTGTCGATCTCTGGTGCGATCGTGTGCTCTTCGGTGGTTTTGTCTCTTCTCGCGCTCATGAAGAATTAGACATAATCATTAACTATCGTTTGTTACTGATTGAGTGTGAGGGATTCTTTATTTATTCTCGATCTTATTATATTTATTGTTCTTTTGGCGAGATTCAGAGGGCAATAGGAGTGATTATTATGTACTTGTTCGTGTTATACATGGTTTTTTCACAGATATGTATACATATATAGGTTATTCATTATTGGTGTATATATATCTATTTATGAATCGTTTTTGGATTATTCGTATTTCTGTTCTCGGCATTTCTCTCTTCTTTTGATGTTCTAAGAGAACTCGGGTACGGGTTGCCGAGAACCCAATATTCCTCTTCATAAATTATAGAATTTAAAATTTTTTTTAGATCAATTAGTTTAATAAAGGAGTTTAAAAATTATTTTTAAAATTTAGTCTAACCAGGCCAAAAATATATATAAAATAATATATTTTAATATTTTATATATATAATTAAATTTTGTTTTATATATAATATTTTATAAAAAAAATATTAAATAATATAAAATTTATGTTAAATAGGCGGAATTGAAAATATAATTTTTTTAAATTAAATAAATTTAAAATTTAATTTTAAACTCGATGAGAAATTTTTTTTATATAAACTCTGTCTAGCCTAATTCACCCAATGTTCCACCCTTAGGTCTGGGGTAGAGATGGCAAAAAAGAAAAAAAAAAGTCCCTAGTCATTATGGTTCTCGACCCAAATGGGTTGGACCTTTTAACAGTGGTAAGAAGTGATTTTACAAGAAAGGGTTCGGCTGCCTTTTAAATCTTAACATTTAAATCTTAACATTCATAATATTGCAGAGTCATTTTATAATATTATGTCACGTCTAAATAAGTTTAATTTAACTGATATATAATTTATCAAAGAGTTTTTAACACAAACAAAAAACAAATAAATAGTTTACTAATTAATTAAAATAATTTTCATCTCAAAACGTATAGAGACCTGCCAAATCTTTACCACATGAGAAAATTACATGTTTCAATTGGATGAAACCTTTGCACGAACACGGTGGTGGAGAGCTTCTTCAGCTTTTGAATGTATGAGTGCCGATAAGTATAGAACAGTGACAATGACATTCTCCTCTCTGGGATATTCAAAAGAACAGTGAAAAGAATAAAACAGAAGAAGTTTTTAGTGCTTATGTATTTATTTGGATGTTGATAAGAGGGTCTCTCAAAGAAGATATTGGTGGTGAATAAAGAAATTATAGGACTTAAAATTATTGGGTAAAACTATTTATTTGTCTTTGTTTGTGTTGAAAACAATTTGGTAAATAATATATCTATTAAATCAAGTTTATCTAGATGTGACATAATTAGAGAAAGAGTATAGAGGATCTTAAAGTCTAGAGGGGAGCCGAACCTTACAAAAAAACAAAGGAAAGAAAATTTTGGAATAGTTATTGTATTTTGTTGGAAGTTAGAACTACGTGTGCGATGAATAAGAAAATTATATAAATAATTTCATTTGAAATCATGGGCAATTCCAAAAAGAATCTTGCTAGGCAGGTCGATGAGCTCTAGTTTTATTTGCATTAAATATTTTTACTGTTTTCAGTGTTAGCGTGTGTATAATTATTGCAAGAGGATGCAATCAAACGTTTTTACTTTAATTTTGAGTTAATTTCTCCAAGATGCATTGGAACAACAAAAATATGAAAGGGAAGTGCTACAAATAAAAGTTAGTTGTCATGGGTTTAACAATTTTCTAAGGAATTTTGGTATATCTAATGCCGGGCTTTTAAGTCTGGTATTGTTTTTTTTTTTTAACAAAGCATGATAAGTGCAAATGCAAACGCTAAAGAACTACTAACCCAAACAACTCCTCTAGTCTGGTATTGTCAAGAATACTCATATAGCACTCTACTTAGTTGATATACATATATATATATATATATATATTTTGCCACAGGAAAAAAAGGAGGATAAACAATTATTTAGTCCTTCTAACTTTGTCTCAAATTTTAATGTCATTTTTAAGTTTTGATTTTTTCTATTTAAGTCCTTTAACTTTAAAAAAAAAAAAGTCAATATGGTACAACTTTTTAGAATAAGTAAAGAAATTAAATATTAATTATACTTTGGCCTTCTAAACTATAACTTAATATTGTACCCCCAGTCAATTAAAATAGTTACATTTTCACCAACATAAAATTTAAAACTAGAAATTTGTCTGGTCAAAATTTTATACTAATCTCCAAAGAAAAGAGAAAAAAAAATAATTTCATAGCTATAAAATGTTATAAATTATCTTAAAATGCCTAAAAAAATGGCCTAAATAATTCATAAAATCTCTTTTTGTGAACCATCAATTATTAGCCCTAATAATATCGAGAGTTTTGAAACTATGCATTTGTTAATTGGGAAGAAAAAAAAATTGTATTATATTCGATTAGAAATGCTACAAATGTCTAATTTGCTTTTTATCACTGTCAATAATGTCAACACGAACTTAAATTCTCATAATTTAGAAATAAAATATAATAACTTTTAATTTAGCAGGTAAAGTAAAATTAGACTAATTTGTAATTTTTCTAACTTATTTTAAAATATTATACTATATTAACTTTTTTTTAAAATTAAAGGGTCAAAATAGAAGAAATTAAAATTTAAGAATGATATTAAACTATGAGACGAAATTAGAGAAACAAAATAATTGTTTATCCAAAAAAAAATATAAGAGTAGTGCTACGTATCACGAAAATATATACCGCATTATCTAACCGGCTGACATGGTGGACCATGTGGCAGCCCATTTGGCTATGACGAGGAAACCTTTTTTTTTTAGGGAAAGTTTGAAAACGATGCAGCAAAAATACAACGCGAAAATTGGAAAAACAAAAGTTCCTCTCCGATTTTCTGAACCTTCCTCTTTCCCTCCGGTCCTTCTCTTGTCTTCTCAGTACCCCCACCCTCTCCCATGCAAGACATTGAAACAAGATATTCCTACAATCCCGAAATTTCAAAGGCTCTACATTGGAACCCCCAAGAATTATACATATATATATACGTATACATATGCATCAAAGAGATTGATGGAGATGACAGGAAGGTCGATGTGCCAACAAAAAAAAATGGAGATGAGAGAAAGGGTAATTCCAATGATTGTTGATTCTCAATTTCAATCACTAGCCATCTCTATGTTTTGTTTTTATTTTTATATATCAATTGATTATCATTGTAATGAACAACAAAAGAATTACCCAAGTCCAATTCTTCATTGGAGATGGATTCACAGATTGAGGTTGTGAAAATAAAGAAATTCTATTAAAATCTCCATGGAAAAGATTTATCAAGGAAGGAGATCAAAGAATCTCTATGGAAAAGATTTACCAAGAAAGGAGATCAAAGATGATGCACTGTTGTTTCTTTTTTGTTCTCTCTCCCCTTCCATACTTATCTCTATCTCCCCTCGACGACCATGTCAGCTGGTAAGAAACACCGGTGATTTTATGCCAGTGTATTTAGCATTTCTCAAAGTATAATAGTACCTCATTAAAGAAATCACTTTGAAAGCGAGAGATAGCATATATTTAACTACAATCATACCATGAACTCGAACTCAATACCTCAATAGAGACACTAAACGTGAAAAATAGATGCAATACTCTAGCTTCCACTCCAAAATAAGCACTAGTATCCCATTGGGTAACTCATATGACTGTCTAATGAGTTGCAAAAATAAACAAGACAAAAAAATCTGCACCAATCAAACAAGATTGAAGAAGAAATCAGAAGAAATCAAATATAGTAATAGTGAAAACATAGATAACACTAAGCTTCAAACAGACTCGTGGTACACTTTTAATCCATCTACAACAGAGGTGAAAATTTATGATTCATACTGTAATAGTAATTATGGTATGACAATAATATATACGGAATATCCAAATCAAAACACCCCTATTGGCAACAACATCCACCTCCTCCAGAGCTCAAATACAAACAATCAACACAACACCCATTGCCTGTATATGTACAGTTCTCAAACAAACTGATGTAATGGGTAGGCAGCTAATGTAATGTAATGTAATCATCTATTTAACATACTTTATTCTGATTATATTATTCACTCAAAAAAGAATACAGATTGTCCACTTGACAGTTTCTCAATTTATCCATCAAGCAAACTCTTCAATCTCTGTTTTTACTTTAAATATCAGGTGCAATTTATTCATATAACCATTTGTCCCCAGCCTCCATCCAATGTTTGGATCAACAACAGCAAGCATTTCTGCGAATGACAGTCAAAAGCACAAGAGTGAGAACCAGAGATATACACCAATAGAGACAAATTACCCAGCCATGGACAAACAACATTAAATAAGATATAGCTTAATTTGGGCAACTGCCCTTCCTGAACAATTAGTTTGGGAATTGTATATTTCCTTCGGGCAATAGGAGGGGAATTTTCATACTGACATTTTCTATTATTAACAGGACCTCTAGCAGAAATATATTTATATATAGCCGTGGAACAGGACCAAGCCAACAGAAGTGCTTGGAGAAATGACATATTTCTTTGAAGAATTCAGCATGTTTACCCAGCTGGGCAATCATTTTAAAATCTTAAATGAACCCTCAAAATGTCATCAGACAGTCGTCAAAATCATGTAGGCAACTTTTATATTTTTTTTGTCGTGTTTTTTCTGTGTGGATGGGGTGTTTTTGGGTTGGGGTGTGTGTGTTGTGGGTGGGGGGGGGGGGGGGGGGGGGGGGGGGTGGGTGTGGTGGTGTGTGGTGGGAATGAAAATGGATGAGAGTAGCCTTAAGACCAAAATTCCAAAACAGAACAAAGTATAACCAGTTTTATACCCTAGCAATTTACGATTTTGAAATGATATTCTGAAACATGGTACACTTACATTCCAAAATGGTGAATTTAGTGATCCAATGAGATCCTAAAAGTTTTTCCTATTTAAGGACATTTGGATTTTTTCCTATTGAGCAATTTTGAAATGGCATTCCGCTGCATAAGGCACAGAACAAATTTCTCAGAATAGCACGGTTTAACCATGATCACCAAAGTGCAGCAACGTATATCCAAAGGACAACTGAATGACAAACTTTATAAGCAGTGGTGGACAAATTGGCCTCATAAACTTGTATATTATAAGCCTGGGGTGATGAAATTGGGAGAAGGTCACAAATGTTGAAGGAGATTGTGTAATCAAAACTAAAGAAACAACTTAAAGATGAGAAATCAAACACAATAGATATTTAGCCCACCTTACAGTAACTGGAGTGCATCATTGGCTTCTTAAGCTGGGACAACTTCTTTATAGCAAATATCCTGCAGATATGGACATGTAGATTTAACGGACCAGACAATTCTGCTTCCAGATATAGCACGTCATCTCAATCATACAGATCCTGACAGAAACCATCAGTTCGGGTGCAGTGTACAGCATCATGGGAAACTATAAACTAGACTGAGGGCCTATAGAAAGTTTGGCTCCTCCAGTGAGAAAAAGGCTATCAACTCAACCATCAACCAATCCGAAGGCACATCATAAAGATCAAAGAAGCAGCATGAAGGTTTTCACTTAAATTGTCCACAAGTGAATGAATATGCATTTCTGATTTCCGATTGCTGTTAAGCGTAAAGGGCAGAGAAAGGGCTGCTGGCAATGTGACATCTACCACCTTCCATACCATGATGTGCAATGACTTCGATTCCAGGCACTAAAGAATTCAATTATGTAACAGATAACAGCACAAATTGGAAACATACATTATACCAAATCATATTATTAATAGATTTATTCCCAATTAGACAAATAAATTGGTGATTGACATAGAAAATCAACTGATTTATCTAGGGGTCAAGCCTCAAGGCAGGAGCATAGCAAGTAAGTGGGAGGGAGAGGAGAGTATAGAGGAGAGTATAAGAGGCAAAAGCAGGGTCTCTGAAACTTACTCTGGAAGCTCTAAACATGTTCTTCACCTTATGTGCAATCTACTTAGGAAGTCTGAGAGCCTGAAAATACCATCAAAGAAGTGAAGGGGAAACATACGGAAAAGAGAGGAACACAAATTCCATTGCCAATTGATTTTTACATATACAAGGTTTAAAAACAGAATGGATGGCAAAAGGGAAAAGGGAAAACCTAATATTCTTAGCAATCACTGTATGTCCGTCTTCAGCCCCAAGATGACGCAAAACCACTTCCTCCAAGCGACCATCACGATATGCATGCTGAAAAGACAGAACATCCATGTCCATAAAACTTTAAGGTGCTAATCTCATTCACAGGATTCTATGCAGATATAAATTAGAAAATTCCAGTGCAGATGAAATTGATTTTCATATTGTGCATTCTATAGGGCTCATCCTTGCAACAATGCAGCTTATAAACCTATAGCAACTTCCTAGAAGTTGCCAGAGTGGCATTGCTACACAAATTCACCCAAAGAAGGTTTTATCATGAATCATTCAAGAAGACATGCAATAGATTCAATGACAAAACCATTCCTATGGATATTGGCATACACACCCTGATCAACACCAAACATATATATACCATATCAAAAGACACTATCTGAAACACAATATCCTCAGCTTTGAATAATAAACTGAGCACAAAATGTATTGCATCATAAAGCTGGTTACCGACAAAATAAAATCTTAAACTGTGGTCGACAATCCTCGATCTGGTTAGAAAATTCCATTGCAGATGAAATTGATTTTCATATTGTGCATTCTATAGGAATCATCCTTGCAACAACGTGGCTTATAGACACTATAGCAACTTCCTAAAAGTTGCCAGAGCCTAACAAATTTATATTACTTGACAATGCTGCACAAATTCATGCAAAGAAGGTTTTATCATGAACCATTCAGGTAGACACGGCTTGAGGGTTAATAAAGAAAAATATCAATTACTTCATATTCTCAAATGTTTTAATTAATTTTCTGTCTTAGGCTCACCAACTGGACTTTGATCATGCTGTTAAGGGAGATACCGACATTGAGAAAAGGGTATAAGATACAGTTTGGTTGTAGATTAGGAAATAAGTGAGGAAGAAGCTTTCCAAAGGTTACTGGTGTGTGCCAGGGATGGAGTGTGTACGCGTAGGTGTGTGTGTGTGTGTGTGTGTGTGTGTGTGAGAGAGAGAGAGAGACAGAGAGAGAATGGGGAGGAAGAAATGGTAAAACCAACATTTTTAGCAGATTGGAGTAGAAAGTACTAGTATTTAAATATTATATATTATATAACCTACATCCAAACCACTTCCAATCATTCCTCGCTAGTTGCTTCAAATTGCTAATAACCTCTTCTGTTATGGGTCATCATTAGAATTCTCTCATTTTGCATCAATTTATAACTAATCGGAAGCAGGAGGCTTTTCATAATATTCTTACCTCCCATCATGCGCATCTTCAGTGCATTCGTTGATCACAATATCCAGAATCGATAAATTGTTTGCAAACATGACGTGAAAAAGTTGTTCTATAATTCATAGGAATTTTTTCCAACACATAAATTTTCCTACATTATTGTTTAATTCATGTATATTGCTGTATATCCCAAAGATGATAATGGGGGTCAATATCCTTCCATCACCAAAATTTGCAACTTGGTTTAGTGCTAGCAAGCTAGCAAACCAAGCATCCAACAATATGTTGGAGTTTTATGGCACTAAATTCAAGGGTTTAGTTGGACTTCTAGCAAACAGATCATCATAGCTTTCACAGAACTGAGTGTGACTGCCTCCTACCAGTTAGACTTCTTGCATGGTAAGCTTCACATTCATAGATTAGGGTGCTAGGTCCTCCTCCTAAGGATTCATTGAAATAACTTCATAATGCCATTGAGACACGAGCTCCATTTATCTCCAGCTTGGATCTACGGCTAGTCCTCCTCTAGACCAATCAATAAGGTGGCAGATTTCTTTAGATGTTGGAGACCACCATGAGGAGCATATTCCTACTTGAATCTCTGTATTTTATTCCATCTCACTGATGGAACAAATGTTGGGTAACAGAGGAAAAATGCTTGCTCAGGAAGAAAGCATAAACAAATTGAAAATGTTATGATGGATATGTAGCAAGACAAAACACAATGAAATACATTGCACATTGTAAGAAGTTATAGTTGGAAACAACCATGCTTAAAGAAGATGAAGTGACCTTTAAAGGCTTAGTGTTACAGGCTGGTAGGCCAAGTACCATACGGAGACAATAATGTGACCCGCCATGATCATACGCAGCGAAAATAATCCATGAGGCGACTATACACCAAGCAATAGTCCGGTCAAACTCAAACACTGAGGCATATGACTATACACTCATCCAGGATCCATCCGTATTGCCTTGTACATCTTGTTAAACTCTGTCCTCCGATACTCAGGCCCTTCAACTTACCCAAGTTATAGGCGATAGCAACACCATTCTCAAATACGTGCACACATGACAAGTAATGTGCTTAGTGCTAGTCCCTTCCGAAGCACAAGCAAGTTAGCAATGTGCAACCAGATATGCCCGTGAACCAAACATCACCTGTTAGAAATGACGCCTCCAACCATAAAACCCTAAGCGCCCCGCATCAAGATAGTTGCCCTCAAAGATAGACACAACTGAATAGCAATCGATAAACCCACAACATAGTGCCTCACGACACCAATGCTAGCCAAAGCAAGCTGCCGTGTACACAAGCTTGAACTCAACATGCAAGTACACGCGAGATACATAGCATGCAAATGTGCACACCGAGGCTTAATCAGTCCTGAGCCTAAGCCCTGCCACAGCACGTATACGACATAGCGGATGCAAATGTCACAACCCCTTCCAAAACGGCAATACTCAACCTCTGTCCCACCGGACAGAATGCCACCCATATAGCACCTTGACTAGCATGAGGACTGTAACCACGTGCCACAACCAGCCCCCCAAGTCTCGCCCATTGCCTTGGGAGACTCGCTTGAGTGTTGTCCCTATCGGTACCACCAAGGGGGGAGAGTCAACACCAAACCCCCCCCTTTATAATAGCATTCTAAGCCATCTCCTAACTGCCAGCAGAAAACATCCTATCCCCTCAAAGAGTTATAATCCATAAATCTAATAAATATAAAAAATACAAATTATAAGATTGTCATGCCACCGACCAACCATGCTCAAATATGCACCTCCAAATGGAACCCTCGCGGCCCCAAATGTCCCCAAGGCTAACAGAAGTGCCAACTTCTGACACTTAGCCATGCGCAACAAAGACCAGCTGCTTCGCTATGGAGGAGTGATCTAAGACAGGTTCAAGTCAACAAAATGGCAAGAGGAAGAGCAAACAGAATATTGTCAAAGGTCATGAACAAGGACACGATTTAAGTGAATTTAATTCAGGAAAAGGATCTAATAAGAGCTGAGTGGAGAAAAAATTTTGAGCAGCCAACTCTTAAGTAATGGGTTGAGACCCTATCGAGTTAAATAGAGTTCCTTACATAGTTACACCTATTATATCCATCTCTATTCCCCTATGTTTATTGGCCATCCTATTCTTTATGCTTTATAGCACTTCATAATTCATCTCGCTGAAGAAAATTAGACGTACATTGTACTCTTGTAGGTGTTCTCAACATATGGTGCAACTTTGAAGCTTGCTATTTTACCTAATTTTCTTAAACAAATTAGAAGAGGCTGCAAAAATCGGTTAATTCAAACAAAATATCAATTCCTTAATCAACATATCTACGACTTTAATTAAGGACAAGGGTGGACTGTAACAATGTGTTTCTGCCATCTTCACCACTCCCAGTATTAGTGCAATTTACTGCTCAGTTAGTTTATACTTAAATCAGATTTCACTTCAGACATTGTCTTCATGTCTACATGGATTTTCTACCCTTCTATTTAAATTGAAAATCATTTTCTCTTCTCTTCCATATTGGTAGTTTTGCTTTTCTTGAAAATGAAAAAGGAGAAACAGAAAAAACCAAGAAGATAAGAAAAACAGAAGCATCAGCTTACTTGTAGGATAAGTTTTGTAACTCTTCAATTTACTTCTTCATATACTTATATATTTATCCCTCCCAGCACCCTCAATTTACAATGACCAATACTTGGTAATGCCCTTTTAATATGTTTATTGCCTTTAATTGTAATATATTTTGACATCATTTCTGCTGTGACAGTTCAACTCTGATTGACTTCACAGTTGGACCACTGACCCTTAACCAGAGCACTTTTCAAGTTTGAACAACAGTCCAAGTTTCAAAACATTTATTTGAGATGAAATAAGTGCACAAGTTCATGATTAAACCCTGATATGAAACCTTTTCCTAATATTACATTTGATTACTTGTTTAAACCAGATCATGACTTCTTTCAAAAGATTGCATTATCTATCCAGAGTCTACAAGTACAGTTTAAAATTTCAAAAGAAGTGTTATTGACTCCCATATGCTTGGGAAGTCATTTGCTAAGCCCGTTAGGTTCTAGCTTGAAAAACTTCACCATCTGAGACCAAAATTAGTACCATTTATCGAAATAATAGTTAATAAATCTTGAATGCCTTAACTAAACATTTCTTGGAACATTGACCCGCATGGAAATTACCAAAAAGGGCTACCTTAACATCCTCATATGCCAAAGAGCACAGGCTGACTGCAACAATCAATACAACTTACCCATAGGAAGGGATAAAAATGCCTGAACACATTCCAATAGAAGCAAATCCTCTTCAGACCATACATTGAACAAAAATGTTATACCGAATATATATCAGAATACTAATGACAATTAAAACATAAGCATGACAGTTGGACTTCCAACATATGCATTACAAGCATTCGAGTGATGTTACTTCCATAAAGCTCACTTACCCAAAAAAAAAAGAAGATGTTACTTCCATTATCTACTGGAGTGCCACTCATGCTCCACAATAATAATTACAATATCCAAAGAGGAATTGAAGCATGTCGGATTCAGTTAAAAGTTACGTCCAAGAGAGAGCATATCACACCATCCGACTGTATAAGTAAACTCAATATTTCAAAAAATCAATGCATTATGTTATTTTATTAGAAAGTTATTTATTTACATAGAAAGGGGGTGAAAGCCCAATGTTTTACATTATTTTATCAGTAAATTTACATAGTAAATGGGTGGGCGAGGCAGCAATACTTTAAACAGATTACGCGGCGACACTATTAGGAAATTGTTGACTTCTACTTTACAGCATTTAAGATTAATAAAATAGTCCAAAGTAAAAACAAATGCTACCAAGATGGCATAACCACTCACTTTCTTTCTTTCTTTTTTCCCGATAAGTAAAGATGATATAAGGGCTCACCTTGTAAAAACAACTAGTCCCAAATGGACAAGTACCATTTCCAAAGTCAAAGTGCCTGCAATCAATAGACCTGCAAAAGAAAGTCATCTTAATGTCCACTCGAAAGACTACCACAAATAGAACTCATGTTAATTTTTCTCCACCCCCCCCCCCCCCCCCCCCCCCCCAAAACCCCTCTCTCCGTCTTCCAAACAAAACCAAAAACCGAAAACCAAAAAAATAAATAAATGAGTATAAAATCTGATCATAGATCTTGCAAGATGATCATAATGAAAAAGTATGAAAGACATAGACACAATCCTACATATGCAACAGAGAGCTCCAATACTCTATGGACAGTGGCTATTCAGAAGCCCGAGAGATAAGTTTATCTACAAACGCAAAAAATAACAATCTAGTACAACAAAATCTTGAGATACATTTTTTATTTAAAGAATAAAGTCCCAAGATGTTAACCTCAAAAAATTCATTTTAAAAGAATTCTTAAATAAAAATAAGCAAAAGTAAAAGTTCATATGTTAACCAAATAGATATCTAGAAACCTTGTTTTCATGTGCTAACTATGTTAAATGGTCTTGGGTACGGGTGGGTTCATCTAAATCTTATGTCTAACGATATACGGACACAGCTAATTTCATATTTGTTGAACATTTTTTTTTTTACTTTTGTGATAATATGTTATTTAAAAACAAATTGAGCATTTTATGCATAAAATGCGAGTTTTATGCATAGTCATATCCATAGTAAACTCGACCAATTAGATAGATAGTTGCCGAAATGGGAAGCGGAAGCGGGAGACGTTAGGAGAAACGGAAGCGGAAAACACGACCAAAAAATATAAGGGGAAACGGGAAGGTGGAAACGATTGGGAAACTTAATAAGAAACTTTTCCGAAACTCAAAGGAGACTTTTAAGAAACTTAGTGGAGACCTTTGGAAAACTTAGTAGAAACTTTGGAGAAACTTAGTAAAGACATTTGAAAAACTTAGTGGAAACCTATACAAATAATTTTGTAAATACTTAGTTAGAACTTGTAGGAAAAAATTTATAAAAATTAACATTTTAAGTTTCTGAAGCGTTTTCCAAAAGTTTCTCAAACGTTTCCCAAGAGTTTTCGTTAAGTATCCAAAAAGTTTTCTACAAGTTTTCCAAACGTTTCCCACGAGTTTCCCAAGCGTTTCCCCCGCATTTCCCAAACGTTTCCCCAAATTTTTTAAACAGGTTTCGTACCCGTCCTGGAGATGCGTTTCCGCCCCCAAAATGGGTTTCCGTGCAACTATGATTAGACATACTTGTAGGGTGCATGTCCAAAATTAGATAGGTTAGACAAATATCCCATAACCTTATCCAAGCGTCAAGAGTTTGAAATGGGTACTTCACAAAATTAGAAGTGTTCATATAACATAATGTTACACAAACTTTGTTTACTAGGAAATATAATAATATTTTATATGGACTCAAGTGCAGATATTGCATTTGTTGTATAAAATGGAAGTTTTGTGGATAGTTACACTATAAAGTTCATTACTTATGAATATTTGTTGGATGCATATCCAATCAACCATATAGTACACGTATCTCATACCCAAGGGCGGATCTATGAAGGGACCAGTGGGGGCAGTTGCCCCCACTAACTTGGCAACTTCTACTATTTTATTAAAAAAAAATTGTGTATTTATTTGATCTTAGGTTGTAAATGTATGTTTTGCCCCCACTAAAAATGCTTAACACTTATATTTGCCCCCTTCTAAATTTACTACAACTTACATTTGCCCCCACTGAACATTAACACTTCAGTATTTGGCCAAATAAACAACACAATCTTAATCCCTAAAATTCTATTCTAATATTAAATTAAAATGCTCTTACCCATTTAATATTTCATTTATCTAACTACTATCTTCTACTATTTTAAAAGATAAAAAAAAAAAGATGCAAACTCCAAAACTTTTTGTATCCATGGACGATTGGTTACCCAACTCCCAAATCCTCTTCTCGAAATTTTGAACCTTAGCCAGCCAATCTGAGTTAAGGTTTTTCATGGCGGTATAATTTTTTATATACAACTTTTTTTTAGTGGCGGTGCCCCCTTTTTTGGCGACTTTAATATAATTATCTTTTTATTTATCAAAAAAAAAATATTGTCAATCAAGAAAAATTTTCATTTACAATTCAATATAAGTTTTGCCCCCACTAAACAAAATTCCTAGATCCGCCCCTACCCTCACCCCAAGTGTTGAATGTCCGACATGAATACTTCACAATTTTAGAAGAACCCATGTAACATAGTTAATAACTACGGTATGATTCTCACATAGTCCAGGCAATCTGAACTTTAATGCAATGCTCTTCTAATCAACATTTGAACAATTAATAACAGGAGAAGACTATGACCAGTTACACTAGATAGAAACTCCCAACAATGGGGAAGCATGTATTGACTTCTCCA